>PVKY010002416.1:0-25707 GCA_004027775.1 Bradypus variegatus | reverse complement strand
TCTGCTTTATCCTCGCTTGATGAAAATCTGACATTACAATGTGAAACTGGCCGTGGTCATAAGCAGGAAGCGGCAGAGCCAGGACTTGAACTTAGGCCTGTCTCATCAGAGCAGAAGGTGCTTCCTTCTGTGTTCACTGTTCCTCTTTGCTATGAGGTCTGGTCCACAAGATGCTCTTAGCAAATATTTATTGGCTGTTTGAGTGAAAACTCCTTGTAGCCTAATTTGAATTTTTTCACACGGTGGTTACCAGGTCTCTGTATCCACACCTAGAGTTGCAGGTTTCTGTGTAGAGCTTTAGATTTTTTGCAAACATGCCAAGGAAAAAGTGGACTTGTCACTATTGGGTTTTCTTGTTTTTGTTGCCTGTCTCCTAGCTCTTTTGTTCCATGTCCGCCACCTTCACCCTCAACTTCTTCCGTTCTGGGATTCAGTTTGGAAGTTGGGGTTCCTTCCAGCTCCCTGGATTACTGAACTTTGGCGAGTTTAAGGTATATTTTGTCCTTTCTCTCGGAATTTCTTACTTGACCCTTGAAAACTGCTCTTAAGTAAGGTACTGGGAGGAGTGGCCAGGAGGGTAGCTGCAGCTTCTACTGGGGGCGTCCTTCCCCTTTGGTCTCTCTCCTGCATGTGCCCCGTGGCCTGTGTGGGCAGGATTCCAGCAGGGACTGGCTCCTTTAGAGGGAAGGTGGTGTCGACTCCTGTTTCTCTCTTCCCCTCTTCTGCCCCATCCTGTTCTCATGGGCACTGTGGTTTGTCTCTCTCTCTCCCTTTCCCCTTCTCTCAGTGCTCTGACTCTGATAAAAAATGTCATCTCTGGACAGCTATGGATTTGGGTTTCTTCATCGTGATGGGGGTCATTGGGGGCCTCCTAGGAGCCACATTCAACTGTCTGAACAAGAGACTCGCAAAATACCGTATGCGAAACGTGCACCCGAAACCTAAGCTTGTCAGGTACCTGTGCAGTCCCTTCCCCAGCCTGCTGTGGCTCCCTGAGCTTTGTATGAGCAGGACCATCTCCCCCAAGGAAGATGTTGTGTAAACAGACCCTGCTTCCCACCCCAGCTTTCATTCCACGTCTAAGATTAAGAACAGAAACAGAGTCATAAATCTGCTCTCTGTCAGACAGGGTAAAAGGCCCAGTCTGAGCTTAAATTTGTATCATAGCTGCTGGTTGGATCCCAGCTTCTCTTGACATGCCACTAGGACATGTGAGCAAGTCAGAAGGGTCAGTGTGGCCATGCTGAGGGTGCTCACTCATGTCCAGAGACACTCGACCCTGGTACTCGGATGGAAGGCAGTTCCATTCCTTGGAGAGAGAGGACATAGATGCAGCAGCCCACGTTATTGACTATACTTTCTATGGAAAAATTGCTGGGACATAAAATACACATATGTTGGTTGATGGTTGGGGGTAGGCAGGGTTGTGTTGTTGAGTTCCCAAGACAAGGGTGTCTTTTTATTGCACAATGACAGGTGTGCTTCTTCCTAGAGTCTTAGAGAGCCTCTTGGTGTCTCTGGTCACCACCGTGGTGGTGTTCCTGGCCTCAATGGTGTTAGGGGAATGCCGACAGATGTCTTCTTCAAGTCAAATTGGCAATGACTCGTTCCAGCTGCAGGTAACCTCAGCGCACTGCTGCCTTTATCGTACACCCCCAAGGAGGAAGGATCCAGAAATGTCTGCCTTGACTCTGTTTAGGGCTTATAGAGGCATGGGGTTCATTGTTTAACACCCATATCAAATTTTTAAAAGATGTAGGAATCTGTGGTTGTCTTTTTACCCAAGAGAGTATGAGCACCAAATTCCGTCTGCTTTCCCCACCTTTGTAGACAGCATTGGCTGTCACAGAAGGGAGTACCTCTCTGTTGAACAAAAACAAATCAGAAACAGAAGCTCAAGAAGCTGACTGTGCTGGTTTAACCCTCCGGCCTCTCCTCTCCAAACCCCGTTCACCTCCTAGCCGTTTGTCTCTCACCTGCCTCATTTCCCCACAGTCCTCGGGACTCTCAGGCCAAGCTTCTGACACGCTCCCCTAAAAAAATTAGCACCGGGAAAGCAATCACCTTTGTCATTTCTTTGTCATTCTAAACATTGAGGAACAAAGGGCCTCATCCCAGTTCTTCCATTGTGAAATGCAAATAATGGCTGCCATTGGATCTAGTGGCACAGGTGGCTGCCATTGGATCTGGACCCCTGTTTTGCTGCCCCTGTAATATATGGGTAATCTCAAGCCAGAGATTTCCGCCTTGCTGCAACATTCCCACTTGAAGATTCAGGAGTGACCTGGTCACGTGCCCTTCTGCTGACTTTTTGAGTTCTGCTTCTTAGGTTACATCAGAAGATGTGAATTCAAGTATCAAGACCTTTTTCTGTCCCAATGAAACCTACAATGACATGGCCACCCTCTTCTTCAACCCCCAGGAGTCTGCCATCCTTCAGCTCTTCCACCAGGACGGTGAGTGTCTGTGCTTCAGCCTGTTCCTGGTGGCTGGTTTCTTCTGCAGGGAACAACTGTTTATGATTCCTCTGCCCCTTTCTTAGCTCTCAAACTCAGCCAAGCTTGCCCTTAATTCTGAGCAAGAACTGGACTTTTCCTTCGAAATACCAACCCAGACAAAATATTGGGGTTTCTGCCTCCGGTGCTGGGAGGTGAACTGATTGGGGTACAGAAGGACCGAGTAGGAGCTGAGGGTCTGTGGGTCTTGCAGACACCTGGCCGGGGGACTGAGGTTGGTTCTTGCCTCGCAGGTACTTTCAGCCCCATCACCTTAGCCTTGTTCTTCATCCTCTATTTCCTGCTTGCCTGCTGGACGTACGGCATTTCTGTGCCAAGCGGTCTTTTTGTGCCTTCTCTGCTGTGCGGAGCAGCTTTTGGACGTTTAGTTGCCAATGTCCTAAAAAGGTATAGTGTGTGACACTTTGTGCCAGTGCGTGCATGTGTGTCTGCACATCAGTGTGTGTGCCCAGGTGCACATAAGCACAAGTGTGCAAAATGTAGACTCCCCTCTCCCCCCCCACCCCCCATCTACCCATGTGATTCTAAGCCTCGTTCTCTCTTTCTTACTTCGCTAGCTACATTGGATTGGGCCACATCTATTCGGGGACGTTTGCCCTGATTGGTGCTGCGGCTTTCTTAGGTGGGGTCGTCCGTATGACCATCAGCCTCACCGTCATCCTGATTGAGTCCACCAACGAGATCACCTACGGGCTTCCCATTATGATCACCCTGATGGTGAGCACTTCCCTTCTAGGCCTCTTTCAGGTTCAGGGCGAAGTTCACCCACAAGTGCCTATTTTCAGTTTTTGCTTTGCATTCCAGGTGGCCAAATGGACTGGGGACTTTTTCAACAAGGGCATTTACGATATCCACGTGGGCCTGCGAGGAGTGCCACTTCTGGAGTGGGAGACAGAGGTGGAAATGGACAAGTAAGGCCACAATTTCTCTTCTTGTCCTTGTTTCACAACTTATAAGCTCTAGGGCCTAATTCCTGTTACAATAGGAAACAGTTGGGGTCGGAACAGTAGCAAAAGATTCCTGGGTTGAGAGAAGGTGCCCCAGTCAGTGACAACAGGAAGGTCCTTCACGAAGCCAGCACGTTTGTTACTGAGTGTGTTTGGGGATGTTGAGCAGCTCCGCTTGGCTGAGAGCACGGGGAGAGTGGGGGACATAGGGGCTTGGATGTGGGGGGCTAGGGGAGGCAGGAGCCAGTGTTTCGTGGGTCTGTTTGGCTTCTGTGGCATTCTGGCTAAAATGGCAGCCCTCCCAGAGTGAGGTCTCCAGGTGAAGCTTATGTTATGATTAAATTTTTAAATTAAGGGTAGCCCCCATGTGAGAACTGGCCTTCTCCATGTATGCCTAACAAGATGGCATACTCTCAACAGTGACTATTCTGGGCAAAATCACCAAATAATCAATCAGTCCACGTATAATTGGGGTCCAGCTCCAGACATCTGGCAAGGCCCTCACAGTCTAATGTAGGGCAGGCAGATGTTTTCTGTGGGAAATAGTCTCTACCACAACTACTCAGCTCTGCTGTTGCAGTGTGAAAGCAGCCACGGGCATATGTGTCACCGAATGAGTGTGGCCGGATTTGACCTGTGGGCTGTAGTTTGCCAACACTGGTTTAAAGGGGGACTCCATGTATATATTTTTAATTCCAGTGGTAAAATCAGTAGCTCAGAGAAGTATGTGGAACGTGCCATGGAGTGCAGAGGAAGGGGTAGCCGGCCCCTGGGCGAGCTGGTGGGGTCTGTGGTGAGGCAACATCTGTACTGAGCTGAGGGTGACATGAAGGCCCAGTTTGACAACAAGGGGGGGGATCCCAGGCTTGGGGAGCAGCATGTGTGAGGGGGATGAAGGTGCAAAGGAACGTGTTGGATTTAAGGAACCACTAGCGACAGTCCAGAAGAGGGCCCCAAAGGGTCAGGCTGTGTGGGAGAGCCAGCAAGGCCCGTGGCGGCTCCCTCCCAGGATGCTGCGGGCTCCGTCTCGAGGCTGGACGGCCTCCCCCTCCCTCCCCAGACTGAGAGCCAGCGATATCATGGAGCCCAACCTGACCTACGTGTACCCGCACACCCGCATCCAGAGCCTGGTCAGCATCCTGCGCACCACGGTCCACCACGCCTTCCCGGTGGTCACCGAGAACCGGGGCAACGAGAGGGAGTTCATGAAGGGCAACCAGCTCATCAGTAACAACATCAGATTCAAGGTAGGAAAGAGGCCCCGGAGGACAACCGGGGAGGAGACAAGCGGTTCCTTCTCGCTCCCAGTGCTCTCGTGCTTGCCACACACCTGTGGGTGCGGTGGACTCGGTTGACCCTCAGGGAGAGCAGCACGCCGTGTTCAGTATCCATGGCAGGGAATGTGGGCTCGACAGCAGCTGTAGGCTTTGCAGGCTACCAGGATGTGCATTCATTCTTGCCTTAGCAAGCATATGACTTTTTATCCAGCAGGTTCAATGTTCATTATTTACTGAGTGCAAGTTGTATTAAGAGTTCTAGAGCTTCCAACAACAGAAATGGACTCTGGCCTAATTAAGCATGAAAAAGATCAGTTGGAAGTGCCAGGGCTGACGGGAAAGCTGAAGAGGCAGGCGGAGCATTGTGGGGGTGCAGGCGCCAGGGGCCAACAGATACTCCCAAGGGTCCCAGGAGGGATTGGCGCTGGCTCTTCTCCATCCTTGGGTTACTCCAGGTTCAAAATCCAAGGAGAGGGAGAGTCTGATTGCCTCACCTGGGCCATGAGCCTTCCTTGGCTTTGGTGGCTAGGGCTTGGGGGCACTTTGGTGGTTCCACCAGGATGTGGGAGATGGACAATCCTCCAGTAGAGAATTGAAGTGCTGTTTCCCAAAGCTAAGGGGTAGGGATGTTGGGCTGGCAAAACCGAGGGGTCTATATCCAAGTCTTGGGACTCCAGGAGGCTCCTTTGAATTCTAAGTCCCTGAGCCCCTGAGACGGTTTCTCACAATTCCTCTGTCGGGATGTACTTTTGACCCTCATGGTCAGCCACATCCTTCAGCCAGGTTGGTGCTGCTGTGCCGGGAGCCCGCATGCAGCATTCCATGTCTCCCATCCGCAGAAATCCAGCGTCCTCACCCGAGCTGGCGAGCAGCGCAGACGGAGCCAGTCCATGAAGTCCTACCCATCAAGCGAGCTGCGGAACATGTGCGACGACCACATGGCCTCCGAGGAGCCGGCGGAGAAGGAGGACCTCCTCCAGCAGATGCTGGGCCGACGGTGAGTGGGGGCGGCACAGGCCAGCTCCTCTGCCGAGAGGGTCACCAGTGCCTTCCTGGGTTCTGGAAGGAGTCACCCTTTGCTCAGAGGTTGCCACCTGGCTCCCAGGGTCATGGGAATTAGGGAGTGGGCCGGGGATGTGGGCAAGAGGTGGTCCTGCATAGAATACACTAGGCAGTGTCTGGTTTTTGTGTAACAGATACACTCCCTACCCCAACCTCTACCCTGACCAGTCCCCGAGTGAAGACTGGACCATGGAGGAGCGCTTCCGCCCTTTGACCTTTCACGGCCTGATCCTTCGGTCACAGCTTGTCACCCTGCTCGTCCGAGGAGTTTGTTATTCTGAAAGCCAGTCAGTAAGTCTTGTTGTTGGCACTGGGATCGTGCGAGGTACAGAGGTGGTGGCAACACATTCCCTGTGCTCAAGAGAGGGAAGAGAGGGGCTTTCTAGGAGATCTGTGCAAGTGAGGGGCTGTTGAGTAGTGGTCTAGGCTCCCAGCTCCCTCTGCTGCAGTGAGTGTCTCCCCAGGAGACGCTGAGCGAGGGGAGTCTGTGTTTCCCGCCAGTCAGTCTTTATTCAGTCTCGGGATCAGTTCTCGAGCATCCTCCAGTCTTACAGTATTGGGACTTTAATAGTATCTCTATATTTTGATTTTTGATATAAACAAACTTTCTTACCTGTGTTATTGGAAGAAGTCCCATTGTTTCCATGAAGGCTACTGTGGTTTTCCTTTTTCTGTTTTGTTTTCTTTTGTAGAGGTAAGCAGGAGGGGTGGGGTCTGTGGTACCTAGCCACCTGGGACCCACTCACCCCCTGATATTTCTCTTAAAAAGTTGTCCAGAGACCCAGTTTCCAAACTGACTCTCCTGGTCAGGGTTTTGCTTGTGTGAGGGCAGCCCGAGGGCCCTCCTGGTGGGACTGGCCTGCAGTTACTGGGAGGTGAAGCAGGAAGGGCCCAGGGTGAAGTGGCCAGGGTGGGGCTGATCTGTGGGGAACACTGGCCTGGCCAGGGCTGGAGTGGAACGTGGTGGAGCACAGGGGGCTGTAAGAAAGTGGGAGGGGCTGGAGGAGGTCAGATTGCGGGGTCCCGGGTGCTGCTCAGCAGGCAGTGGATGGGTGACATGGAGGTCAGGGTAGGAGAGAGTGGTGCCCAGCACTTGTGGTCCCACACAGCCCACATCCCAGGGAGGCTGGGAAGCCCAGAAGACTTGGTGTGAAGAAAGAGGAACAAAGCTCCTGTGGTTCAGCACTGTCCTCACTGAAACTTAAGAATAACCTGTTTCCATTTTACAGATGAAGAAAGGGAAGTTGGGAGAGTTAGGAAACTTGGCCACAGTCCACAGCTAGGAATTGGCCCAGAATTGGCTTTGGATCAAGGTGTCTGCCCCGAAAGCACCTGCCGCTGGCCTCTGCCCCGCACACCTCCCTCCCTGGGGCCGGGACTGGGGAGATACGGGCATGGAGGGAGAAGGGCCTAAATGTGGCCTCTCCAGTCGTGCTCCAGGTGCAAGGACTGTGTCTTGGTTGGAATTGCAGAGTGCCAGCCAGCCACGCCTTTCTTACGCTGAGATGGCTGAGGATTACCCACGGTATCCTGATATCCACGACCTGGATCTGACACTGCTGAACCCCCGGATGATTGTGGTGAGAAGGGCTGTCCTTTGGGACCAGGGCCCCAGGAAGGGAGGCCAGTGGCACTGTCCTGTCTGGGACGCAGCTGCAGCCTCTTCTGGGCTCTCCTCGTCCGTGCTGTTTGCGCCTGATCCAGGGGGTCATACCGGCCTTGGGTAACTTGAGTTGGTCTCTTCTCTGCAGGATGTCACTCCATACATGAATCCTTCACCTTTTACCGTTTCACCCAATGCCCACGTCTCCCAGGTCTTCAATCTCTTTAGGACGATGGGCCTGCGGCACTTGCCGGTGGTGAACGCTGTGGGAGAGGTGGGTCTTAGTTCTGGGTAGAGAAAGGATGACCTCTGTGTTCTCAGCTCTGCGCCTCTGTTGCTCATCTACCTGCCTTCTAGAAAGGGTCCTTCTAACAACAGTGCTGCTTTTGAGTCAGGGCTTGTCAGTCAGGAGGAAACCACAGGCTGGGTTCTCAAACCAGAACCTCCTCTGGGTCTCCTCCACCAAGAGGCAGGGAGGAAGTGAGGGCTGGGCTGGGGACAGCCGGGTGGCGTTGGTCCTTTTGGAAACCTCTCCCTTTGGTTGTTCCTGCCCTGCCTGTCACACCCCCTAGTTGAGCTCTGCCCTGTGTGTCTCCCCTGTGGATGGACTCTGCCCTGCGTGTCTCCCCCGTGGGTGGGCTCTGCCCTGCGTGTCTCCCCCGTGGCTGGGCTCTGCCCTGCGTGTCTCCCCCGTGGCTGGGCTCTGCCCTGCGTGTCTCCCCTGTCGGTGAGCTCTGCCCTGCGTGTTTGTTGCAAGCCTGTATCCTGTTGGCCAGCAGATGCCGCCAGTGGCCGGCAGCTCCATGCTTACCAGAAGCACCTGAGGGTCTCTTCTCTATTCTAAATGTTCCTCTTCACCCTTGACCCGGTGCCTCCTGGAGCAGGGCACCTGTTCTTTGTATTCCCAATTCCCCACCTGCTAGAGTAATTTGTGACATTAAATGAGACAATTTAAAGCAAAATACTTGAAGGGTTTAAAAAGATATAACACGGTAATTGTTACTGCAGACTTTTCCATTCTTTTTTGAACTTTTTTTTCTTATTACACGAATACTGTTTTTTCATTGTAGAAAATAAGAAAATAAAGGAGAGAGAAAAAACGAAAAGACCCCAAAACAAAAATCAAACCCTTATCTCTCTAATCTATATTAACTTTTCAAGTTATTTCAGTCTTTTTTTCTATGCATCTAGATATAGAGATTTTCTATATCAAGCTTTAATGAAAATGGATTCACTGTTCCTGCTGTTTAATAGCCTGATTGCTTAGTTACTATATAGAAAATTATTTCCTCATGGCAGAAAACACTCATCTATGGTATTATTTTAATGGCTAGACAGTACGCCACGGTGCAACCGTACAATCACTTATTCAATAGTTCTTTATTGTTGGGCATTTAGGTGGTTACATTTCACTGCAGCAATCACCCTTTTGGGGCTTCTGATATGTATTGCCAAACTGCCCTCCAGGAGATTATACGTCTTTAAAATAAAATAGCCCCAGTCAGCAGAACTCTGGCACAGCCCAGATTGTTTTTACACAGCCTTGGCTGCAGCAGGTCAAACTGTTCCTTGAAGGATAACTGCCAGCTACACTGACCAGTTCCAACTCCGTTTATAGTGCGGCTTTGGTGTCTCCACATCAGTGACAAAAGTGAGCCCCCATCATGAATTCCAAGAAATAACTCTGTTAGGTGGTTCTGGCAGATAGTAATTATAAGATTTAGCAGGGGTCATAACCTCCCAGGAGGCTTGAAGGGCCACGCCTGTCGCACAAATCCATGAAGCAGGCTGGGTGTGGTGAGAGCTGAGAAAGCTGGAGGGAGCATGTGTATGCCCCATGTAAAAACATGCTGAAATGCAGGTTTTAGCTGGCCCAACTAAAGCCTTTTCTGGAGCTAAATTTGTACCATAGGCCTCCAGCTTATGGCCCCTAGTTACCAGTTCATCTTTTCCTCATCCAGACTAGGAAACCCAATCATTCTATCATCATTTAAAAGTGTATATTGAACATCTATAAGTGGATTTGGTCTCCCTCTGCTTACCATGGCCATCTGAGCGAGCCCTTTTTGCTTGTGCTCTTGCCAATGCATTTTGTCCTGCGGATGACTTGGGTTTTTTTCTTCTCATTCTAGATTGTTGGGATTATCACACGGCACAACCTGACATATGAGTTTCTGCAGGCCCGACTGCGGCAGCACTACCAGACCATCTAACGACTTGCTAGGCCTCGCACTCCCCGGGCCAGTGCCCCCGGCTGGAGCTGCCTGCAGAGGCGGCTTGCCCACCCCCGGCCTGCACAGCTGGCTGGGGCCATTCCAGGACACGAAAGGCTCCCAGTCACTCGCTCACTTGGAAAGCCCGGCATTACTGAACGCTTTGCCAGTCAGAGATTCGGGAGATGGTATTGAACCGGCAATACCATCAATAGTTTGGACTATTCTGACTTTGTCGGCAAGCATCTTCCCGTTTCCTGCCCCTGTGTTCCTACCATCCAGTGTTGGCATAGGCCTGCCCCAGGCCTTCCCCCGCCCCTTGCTAGTGCCAGGACCAGAGGCAGACGTCAGACCTGACTTATGGAGGTGTCGCTCAGAGCAGTTTTCTGCCCTTCTTTGCTGCTTTCTTAGAGAACCCAGATGTTGCCTTAAACCATGGGAGGGAGTTTGGCCAAGGCGAACACTGGGGGTGCCAGCTGCAAAATGCAGTTAATTACTAAATGTAGGAATTGGGCACTGAGAAAACCGTCCATGTTTCTGGAAGGCCTTCCTTCATTGGGTCTCTTAACTTGATATTTTCCCTGGTTCATTTTAGAGATAGGTTCTGCTTCTTGGGTGGGAGCAGGTGTCCTCACCTGCTCCTGTGGTTTGAATCTCCTTGGAACCAGCACCCTCCAGAAGCACAAAATTAAATCCCAGTAATAGTCTGAACTTTAAATCTCACAATAGGGTCAGAAGTGCGTTTGCTGTTAATATTCTGCAAATTATTCGTTGCTTCCTATTCACACATTTTTACCCTGATCTGTCCCTGGTCCTTTTCACCTCCATGAATTTCTAAACTTCCCTTAACTTTTCTCTTTATCTTCCTGTGAAGCAGCCACAACCCAGAGGATTTTGGCATCACCCCCCAAAGTTAATGAAAACCATGGCTGGCACCCTGCGTAAAATGCTTCACTTCGCTTGGGAGAATGGTACAGTTGTTTGTAAGCTGGAAAGGAGTAAACTTCTGAGTGAGTGACCACTAAAAGGTATGTGATGTGCCTTTAAAGCCCGAGTGTTATAAAAAAGCAGATGTTTATTTGAGGAAGAGGGTGTCAACCTTGCACAAACTTCTCTCCCTTCCCTGCTGGTAGCCACCATCCCCAGCCTCCTGAGGGGCTCAGAAATGGGAACTTCAGAAGGGTAAAGACGCCCCCTGCTGGCATCTGCCCCAGAGGTTTCAGCATGAGACATAGGAAACCCACCTCGTTTTTTCCCATGACGTAGTTTCTCTCCAGCTGTTTAAAATTGGCCCCCTCTGAATAGGCACCCAAAGTGAACATTTAGATATCAGGCATTTGCACTGTTTTCCTCTTCTCCTCTGTCTACATCTTAATCCCATTAAGCAATCCTGTGGCAGATTTGTTTTGGGACCCTGGGTGGCATCCATTTGCATTTAGATTTTTTTTAAAAACATTGGTGCCTGGCCCTGGTGATGCTGTTCTCTAACCCTCAGCCCTGTGCTGACTTCCTTGGCTGAGACTGCCTTTCAAGCTCGGGGTGGATGTCAGGCTTTGCCCGTTCAGGTCCTCGGCCTCAGCACACTCGAGGGAATAATTGCCCTTAAGTGAGGAAGCTGCTTCAGGGTGTTTTCCAACTGCCTGGAACCGCCTGCATTCTGTCCCATTTTTCTTATCTCTCTTGCAAAAATTATGGAACTTCTAAATTTCTCAGCTTCCCTGGATGCACATGACTTGTGAAATGGAGATGATACTCCCAGTAAATTATTCAGGAAATCACAAGGACCAAAAAGGGTAAAGCCCTCCCAAGGTGATTGTGTTGGCCTGGCTGCCCCTTTCTTTCATGGAGGTGTCCAAGCTTTACCACATTGTTTCTTTTCTTAAGAAGGAAACCAGTCGCCTTAGCCAGGAGAATGGTGTACAGTCTATCCCAGAAACAGCCCTCCTCTTTCCATCTCTTCCTGAAACTGGCAACACCGAGGTCCTGCAGGGGACCACTGGCCTGCAGAGATGAGTGTTGTTGGAATTTACCCCTCATGCACCTCGTGTTATATTTAAGTTCCTGTCAGTTAAGCCCACAGATAGATAGGAGAAGGCAGGGCCCTCCATCCCCTGCACCCACTGGATGGCTCAGGGTCCTTGGAAGAGGCACCTTCCGTTTCCTTCCCTCCTCTTGCCATGCCTGCCCTCTCCAGATAAGCCCAAAGACGACAATTTCTCCACTTGTGACTAAATAACAGCAAGTTTTGCTCCTTTGGATTCTGTCCATTAAAAACCAGCATTTTCAGCATCCTACCTATCACCCAGCCCCAGAGAGCTGGACTTCCATCGTCCCCAGTGATGTGGCACCCGATGAAACGAAAACAGGGGTCCTGGGGTTGATTGGGAGTGGGTTTCCTTGTTGTGTCCCCAGCTTGCTGCTTCATGGTCCCCTGGCCAAGGTACTGGGAAGGGGGCGCTAGAGTCTGCTGACGGCATGGCCTTGTTTAGCTAATGGTTCCTGGCTGGAATGGACAGTTGCTTGCTTGACCCAGCCAACCATGTTGCATTTCTGAGGCAAAGTTGTGCAGTGATTTGGTCCTCACCAACAAAATTGCCAACAAGATTGCCTCTGCAAGGTCCACAGCCGCCCTCATGGGTCGAGGCAGCCTTGGCGTGCGGTGCAGCCCCCTGGCGCCTCTGGACAGCCGCGGCTTCCTGTTTTCTGTTTGCGCTTTGTACAGTAATGTTGGCTAATTCCACTGTGTATATAAATGGTATTTTTTTTTTAATTTGTAAAAGTCTATTTTTATTTGAACTTTTGGAACTTGGAAGTTCTTGTTGTAACTGTAACATCAGAATAAAATATCTTCATTTGTCTCCTTTAGGCCTCTTTCTCCATGGAGCGCTTTCTTTAGTGTGATTCTTGGCTTTTCATTTATTCCCTCTCTCTCCTAATATACAGAAATTGCAAAACTAGAAAGTACTTTCATAGTGTTGATTCTCTCCTTACACAGCTCTATCAGTGTTGACTTCAATTCACTTAATGAGAACAAAGTCCTGTGCATCCCAGCAAAATGCACCAAATTGCCACTATTGTTCTCCCTTCAAACCAACCCTATTACATCTTGTTTACAAACTGTTTCCTCCTATAAAACCACCAATTGCTTCTAGCTGCTGCTTCCAAAAAATAGGTGGAGAATCCATTTGTATTCGTGACAGTATTAAGGAATTTGTCCACAGATTCCCCTGAGATCTGACCAGAAGAAATGAAAATGATGGCAGGTCTGTAGATGTTCAGACCTTGCAGCCGGCTTCTGTCAGCCATCCGTCACTGCTTTTTATTTGTTCACTTGCTTTGGGTTTTGCAAGTGACTGTCTCTGTCCCTATTTGATCTGCTGCAGATCATCCATGCACAAGCAGTGGGAACAGAATCAGTCAATCCAGGCTCCAGCACCTACCCCCAGGCTGCCTCCAGGTCCCGGGGGGGCATCTTCTGCATTCTAAATTTGGCACTTTAAGTCTATTCCAATGAGAACCTGCCGTGCTCAGTGACACCTCAGGGTCCATCCCCCTCCTAGGGACACACACCCCCCAGGACCAAACCTTGGGGGCCAATTTTGGACAGAAGATTTTGTTTTCTGTCTTATTTCCCCTTTTCTTGTTAGTCATTCTCTGCTTCTTGTCATTTCTGCCCTTGTGTGATTGAAGTCCAAATAAGGAACACTTTTATTGGAAGTGGTTAGATTCATTTAGAGCTCTTCCTCCCACCCCACTCCCTAACTGTCAGTTCTACAAGGAGCAAATTGTTACTTTATTTCGCCTTTTCCAGATTTCACCAACATTTATCCAGCATCAATTGGCATGTGCTGCAGGAGGGGCCAAGGGGCCATTTACCCTTGAGGACTGTGCAATCCAGGGATATAGACACACAAATGGGAACCACAGCAAAGAGTGTCATAATAGTTACATGCAAAAGACTGCCCATGGAGAGAGGAAGATTATGTCTTATGGGGGACACAGTATCAGGGAAGAAGTGGCATTTGCAATGAGCTTTGAGAAATGAGTAGAATGTCTTCTGGAGGACTGGATAAAGGGCATTCCAGGTGGAAGAAACAGCATAAAGGCATGGAGAAAGGAACACGCTGGAACGGGGCATTGGAGGAGCGTGGTAGAATCCTATGGTGAGAGTGGGGTGTGGAGGGAGGGGTAGGAAAATAGAATGCTATCCCTGTTTTAGGTGGACTTAATAATGCCTGGCACTTTCTACTGAGGACAACACCCTTTCAAGAAGCAGATACAAAAGGGCTGTGTCATCTTCAGCAGCTCTCATATTCTCAGCTAAAATCTCAAAGTCCAGGCACCTTGGATGTGAATTAGGGAAAGATGGCTATTTTTTTAGACACATATTCTACCCAAAAGGTGCATAAACTTGCAGTTTGTCAACATAGCAAGCATTTCTTTCTGCACTTTGCTCAACTTTTAAACATAGAACTCTGCCTAATTTTTTTCAGAGCTAGAAGGGCAACTCACTCAGGACCTCTTTCAAAATGTATCAGAAAAGTGAGTTAGTTTTATAAATGTCTTTCAGAAAATAACTGCAAAGCACTATGGAGCAAAAATTGTCTATTGAGTACAAGCTACATTAGATGTAACCATAGAAGCAACCTAGTATTTTCAAATTTTCTTTTCAATTAATAGGTGCTCTGGATGTGAGCAAATCTGAGTCAAATAAATGCTCTTCAGGTCTCCTGGCTTTTTTTCAAGACCCTTTACTAGGGCTGAGTGAGAGGCAGTGCAGGTTGAGAACTGCAGTCTGAAGGGGGAAGAAAAAAGGAAAAGAAGAAGGGAGGCAGGGAGGAAAAGAAGGAGGAAGGAAGAAACAGAGCATTCTCTCTGACAGAAGGTAATATGACAAGGAATATTGGGCTGAATTCTCTTCCCCAGAAACAAGAATCACTCCAACCCAAGTCTTTGGCTTCTGTCCATGGTGCTGAAGTTTATTCATTTTCAAACTGCTTTCAGTAACAGGTGAGAGTTTACCCTAAAATTCAATGCATGGGTGGGAGAGGCGAGGATGCCACACTTAAATGCCACACATTTTAATCTACATTTAGTGTAAAAATGTGAGAATTGTTGACAGGAAGTTGCAGCTTGAATACGGTCTCATCACAACTCAACTTGACAGTGAGATGGGACAAGGTTGCATGAGAGATCCAAGGGGTGAAGGTCTTTCTCAGTCTCCCAGACCCTGGACTGCCTTTTCCTCCCTGGCTGTTATCTTCGGTACTACAAAGAGAACACAGAAACAAAAGTTGGGCTCGGTGACCTGGCTCTCCTGGAAAAGTCAGTTTAAGATGACAGTGCCAAATCTCTTAACCTGACCCCTGACCCGCTATTTCCGACCCACCCCCAACTCCCAGCCTGATGGCCCTCTGTGTTTCATGAGCTGGTAAACAACCTACTCGTTAGAAGTGAATGAAGGCAAACCTTGTCAATTGCATTCACTGTTTTGCGATCTTGCAATTCTGAGGGAGATACATGAACTACTAACCAGCAGGTCAAAGATGATGTGGCCTTGTGAACATTTCAATTTCCCAGTGCTAGTGAAAGTAGCTGATATATATTAGCATTTTCTTAGCATGCTATAGCTCAGGATGCTGGTATACTCCTGAGACTCGTGTCCCACCCACCAAATCAGGGCAGAAAACTCAAAGGGAACAAGCTTCTATGCTGGTTCCTTTCCTACAGAAGTTTCCCCCAATAGTGTTCTTTGACAAGGTTTGAACCTCAGCAAAACTAAAATTTCTTTCCTCCCCATCCCATTTGCATCTGTGCTGCACTCACCCGGAAGCTGTTGCACCCCAGCCCACTCTGAGCTCCAATCCGGTCCATCCTGCCCCCAAAACAGCTGGATCTCCGCAGGCTCCGAGGGGCAGTGAGCAGAGCCTTCATCTTGCTTTTCAGGACGGCAGATCTCTCGGAGGAGTCCCAGGGGCCCTGCCCGAGGGCACCCCCGTCTCGCTGGGCTGAGTTGAGCTCCCCAGTCCAGGGAGGCACCTCAGGGAGCGGGTTGAGAGCTGCCCCAGCCTCGTCATTCTGATCACTTAGTATTTGTGGGGGCACTGCCTCATCCTCTAAAGGCATCTTCTCCAAACGGTCCAGCAAATTCTTTACAAAGGGAAAACACAGGGAGAGAACTCATTGATTTGGAGAAAATCAACAACAGCCCAGTATCAGAAGCACCCCCACCCCCAACCCAGTTCAAGACTGTGCCCCTTTCTTGGCCCTACCTTGAAATCCATCAGGTCTGCATTGGACACAGGATTGTAAACAGGGTTAGCTCTGGTTTGGCCTGGGATCTGAAATGCCAGGAAGAGAAGGAAGCCCACGGCAATGGTCGAAGAGAAGCCCATGCTGGAGTGGGTCAGTGACTTGAAGCTGGCTGCCTCTTCTCTCTCTTCTCTTCTTCCCTTGTCTGTCCTTTGTCCGTCTCTGTCTCCCAGCTGCCCTGTGCCTCCTCTTTTTATAGCCCCTCCTTCTAGCTCTCTGCAAGCACAAGAGAGATGGAACCCTCCCCATTCCATCACTTGCAGCGATAAAGCAGCTGAGTGAGGAGCCAGCAGAAGATGCCCTTTTAAAGTTATCAGTCCAGCAGAGCTTGTCACAGCCCTCAGCCTTGAGCAGCCCCTACAACCCCCCAGACCCTCAGCTGCAAGAGCCACATTCTTGCTGATTTGCCTCGAGAGGCTCCCACTTCAAAGGTGTGAGAAGAGCAAAAAGGAATCTTTGGTTATCTCACAGCGAAGCCTCAGGATTCTTTCTCCTGGGCAAGGGAACCCATGCTGGGAAGTGGAGGGTGAGGCTTGGCCAGCACCCAGCTCCCCCGGTTTGTTTGCGGCTCAGCTGTCAGGGGCTCCAAATAAGGGCGGGAGGGGAGGAAATGGCAGGCAGCCGGCAGCTCGGGACAAATTAGTCCAGATGCTCAAGCTGACTTCACACCTGACTCATCAATGTGAGCTGCCAGACCTCTTGCCTCAAACAAGGCTGCCCTCACTTCTGGCAGTCACTCCCAGCAGTCAGGTGAAGAGGGAGCTATTTTTTAGAGTATTAAATCAGTCAGAAGCTAAATGTGATGAAGGTCCTAAGAATTCAGCTCTCCATATAAACACCAAGAAAATTTTTGGGAACATAGTCCTTCCTCTCCAAAATCTCCTTCACACAACTTCAAACCACCAGCAGTACCACCCCCAATGTTTTAAGACAGACAGGAGTTTAGAGGCTCCTGATGTTTTCATTTGCTGCATATAGAAGCTCAGACTCTTTGAGTTTGAAGGTATGATGTCCTCCCACCACCCTTCCCAGGAAAGCTTCAATGGCAAGTTGGCTGATGGAGTGAGATTGGAGGCAAATGTGATGTACAAATTCCCTTAAAGTCCTCCATGTCATTCTCCCAGTCCAGAAACTGTGACTGAATCACTTACAGCTTCAATTTTCCTGGCCTCCAAAAGAGAACTACAAGGCGGCAAGGTGGTCTGCATTTAATGAAGGCCCTCTCCTCCATTTGCTAAGCATTGCATTCAACATTAGTATACTATTCGATGCAACATATGGATATTAGGGGAAGGGTAGGATGACAACACTAAATTGAATACGTTGAGAAATTTGCCTTGTAGCCCAAAATAAACCTGTTCCGTAAGTCTTTGGGGCCTTAATTTCCCCATCCATAAAATGAGGAAAGTGTAAAAGCCTGCCCTGCTCACCTCCCAGGGATTTTGTGAGGCTTGAAGAGCTAATAACATGTGGAGGCATTTTGAAGTGTGAGGTGCTATAGAGTTGCATGGTGGTAGGAAGGGTAGTGTATATTGATGAATTATGATGTACCAGCCAGTGTGCTGAGTGCTTCATGTGGATTATTTCATCACCACTCCCAGGAGGTGGGTAGTACTGTCCCCATTTACAGAGGGACAGAACTGACACTTCAAGAGGTCATGTCACTTTCCCAAGTGGCAGAATCTGGACTTGAATCCTGGGTCTGACACTAAGACCCAGATTCTTAATCAATTTCAAATGTACTGCCTGCCTCTTAACGTGGCCATTCATTAACAAGCTGTTAGGGATTGAATTGTGTCCTCCCAAAAGGCATGTTCAAGTCCTAACCCCAGACCTGTGAATGAGATCCTGTCTGGAAACAGGATCTTTGAAGTTATGATTAGTTAAGTTGAGACCAAATTGGATTAGGATGAACCCTAATCCAATATTGATGACCTTATAAGAAGGGGAGATTTGCACACAAGGAGAGAGAAAACAGCCACGTGTTGGAGGCTGAAACCATGCCATGGATTTCGGGCAAGCCACCACCAGAGCCCTGCAGACTTCAAAGAAAACAGCCCTGTTGATGTCACAGATTTCAGACTTCAGGCCTCCAGAACTGTGAGACCATAAATTCCTGTTGCTTTAAGCCCCCCAGTCTTGGTACTATGTGATGGCAGCCCTAGGAAACTAAGACCCAATGCTTTAGGTACATTTTCTTATTAAACACACCTCTACTCCCCATCTTTCTGAGTACCCCCGAGACACATTTTACATGTCTCAGTGTGTTTGGCTGTTCTCCTTTTGGACTGCCTCAAGGAAAGAGCTATATCCAACCCCTATGACTTGATTATACATCTAACATATTTTTGTCTAGTCTATGGAAGCTCAGAAAGCATGTGTGAATGGCCAGCTCAGTCCTGGCTGAATCCCATCCCAGCTGCACACACTCCCTGGTTGACCAGATGGACAGACTTCTATACCATGATAAGGCAGGAAGGGCAGGACAGAGAGTAGCCAAAAGTCACCAGAAATGTGCAGGGTGATTTTGTTCTAAGTCTGAAGGAAAAGTGGGACCTCTTCAGCAAGTTTGGGGATTTGGTTAATTTGGCCAGCCAAGCTCAACTTGAAATCTGAAATAGGTGTGATTCTGAGTAGGAGCTCTGGGGACAAAAACCATTGTGTCGTGATGAGTCCCTGGAATGTGCTCACAGCGTAATTGCACAGTTGGCAGGGTTATTATTAGCAAAGAAGATCCAGTAAGCAGCCACACTGGGGGGAAATGGTTCTTGCTGTGTGCGTCACAAATCCTGTCTCCTGGAGATGCCCTTTGAGACAGGCCTTTGATGCAGGCAAAGAATTCCAGGACGGCATCATGGCAGGTGGCCTCTGCCATGGCACGCCTCTGAGAGCCACTGCTGCTTGTCTGTCCTGAGCCACTTCTGAAGTCTGCAGGTGGCCCAGGGAGAAGTGGAAGGCCCACCCAAGGTTCCAGAAAGAGGATTTCAGAATTTTCCCACTGCCTTATCATTGTTGTTATTTTTGGCAAGAGAAAGAATATTCAGTTTTGCTGGCTGGAAGACTTAATGCAGAAACAGCCATGCCACCTGCTGTAACAGAGCCCTGCAAAGCTCAGAAAATCCTCAAGTGCACAGATCATCCTAAATCACATTAAAGCCTTTGATTTCAGCCTGTAATGGAAAATGACTTGACGTTAACTTTCTCTCCATTTCCATGCCTCTGCTCCACTTTGGGGTGTGTGTGGAGGAGTTAATATTTAGGGGGGTGTTCAAAAGTCAGCCTGTAGGAATGAGAAAGAAGAAAAGCAAAAGACACAGAAAATCAGACCCACCTCCCACCCCCATGTCTCCCACCAACTGAAAAATCAAAAGCCTTTATTTCCTTATCACCAGAAAGAAGTAGTCTCAGTCACATGTGAGTGTTGCAAATGGGTGGGAGAATCCAGAATTTGGGCATCTCCCATTTCTAGCCAAGAGTGTGGTTTCCCACCCTCTATGAGGTCCCAGCAGTGTTGCACATGATCAGAACTGGAAAGGAAAACCATCACATTGATGCACAATTCTGTTAGAACCAAATGGTCTAAAGCAGAAGCCTCAGTGGGGAGAAATTGAGAGGAAGCTGTTGCACACTTAGAAACAGGTATTTCCATTCTGAAAGTGATGCTCTGTTTCTTTGGCGCTGTAGGAGATCACTCAGGACTGGAAGTTTGGGGCCAGGGCCCAAAGCAGAAAAGGAAATAGGTAAAGCTACTTCTTCAGCTGTATGGCAAGTCACAGAAGGGCAGTGACTTGGGTTGGTTCAGTGCTCAGTTTCCCCAGAAAACAAAGCCTGAGCTAAAAAAAAAAAAAAAAGCTCACTTGCTAAAACATTTATGGGGATTCTATTTTAATCTGGCAAAGCTGCCAAAATGCAACATACCAGAAATGGGCTGGTTTTAACAATGGGAATTTATTAGTTTACAAGCTTACAGTTCTGAGCCCAAGAAAATATCCAATCAAGGCATCATAAAGAAGATACCTGGACTCCTCTGTCATATGGCAAAGCACATGGCAATGTCTGCTGGTCTCTCCCTTCCCTTCTGGGTTCCATTTTTCCAGCTTCTGGCTTCAGTGGCTTCCTCTCTGTTTCTGTGGCTTTCTCCTTCAGCTTCTCTGTCTTTCTCTTTTAGATTCTATGGCTTTCTCTCTGTCTTCTGTGTATTTCTCGCCCTGTATTTCTCCCCCTTACAAAGGACTCCAGTAAGAGGATTAAGACCCACCTAGGGCACACCTCAACTGACATAACCTATTAAAAAAGTCCCACCCACAATATGTCCACACCCACAGGAATGCATTAGCTTTGAGAACATGAACTTCTGGGGACCATTCAGCTTCAAACTACCATAGGCTCCAACCCAAGGGAAGTTAGAGTGAAGGAAGAAGGGAAGGGAGGTAGTGTATTAGTTAGCTATTACTGCATAACAAATTGCCCCCAAACTCAGTTTCTTCGAACAACACCCATTTACTATCTCATCATTTCTGTGGGCCAGGCGTCTGCATTGCTTAGCTGGTTGCTTCTGGCTCAAGCGTCTCACAAGGCTACAGTTAAGGTGTTGGCTGGAGTGGCAGTTATTTCAAGGCTTGACAGAGGGAGACTCTGCTATCAAACACATTCTTGTGGCTGTCAGCAGGCCTCAGGTCCTGGCTGGCTGTTGGTTGGCTTATGGATTGAATTGTGTGCCCTGACCCCAAAGACACATTCAAGTCCTAACTCCCAGTCCTGTGAATGTGAACTTATTATTTGTAAATAGGATCTTTGTAGATGTTATTAGTTAAGATGAGGCCCTAATCCAATATGGCAAGTGACCTTATAAAGAGAGGGAATGTGGATACAGACAAGACAAAGACAGAGAGAGAGAGAGAGAGACAGCCAAATGACGTAGGCAGAGATTGAATTCTGGCGCCGCAAGTCAAGGATGTCATGGACCATGGCCACCCACCAGAAGCCAGAGGACAGGTGTGGGGTAGGTTCTCCCCTTTAAGAGGAAGCATGGCCCTGGCCGACACCTTGGTTGCAGACTTCTAGTCTTCAGAACTGGGAGGTAAGAAATGTCTGTTGTTTAAGTAATTGAATGTGGTACTTGTTACAGCAGCCCTGGCAGACTAAGACAGCTGGGGACATCAGTTCCCTGTTACATGGCCTCTCCATCATGCAGCTCACAGCATGGCAACTGACTTCCTTTAGATCCAGTAAGCAAGCAAGAGAGGCAGAGAGGGAAAGAGGGAGAGAGGGAGGTGTATGTGGTGGGAAGAGGGAGCAGTGACAGAAGCCATGGTCTCTTTGTAACTGTGCCAGTTTGGATATATTACATCCTCCCAAAAGCCATATTCTTTAATGCAATCTTCTGGGGGCAGACGTATTAGTGTTGATTAGGTTGTAATCTTTTGATTGAGTGTTTCCATGGAGATGTGACTCAATCAACTGTGGGTGAGACATTTGATTAAATTATTTCCATGGAGATATGAGCCCTGCCCATTGACTTAATCACTGGATTCCTAAAAAAGAGCTCACAAACAGAAAGAGCTCTGAGTAGCTGAGAGGGACATTTTGGAGAGACTTTTGGGGAGACACTTACTGATTCTTTGACAGAAGAACTTTTGGAGATGCTAAACTAAGAGATGAAGTCCAGAGTTTGTCCAAGAGAAGCTAAGAGAGGACCCCCAGAAGCTTAGAAAGAAATGCCCTGGGAGAAAGAAGCAATGACACATAGGAGCCGAGAGAGAGGAGCTAAGGCAAAAGCTCAAAGACATTTTGGAGAAAGCCATTTTGAAATGCAACCCAGGAGCAAAGGACCAGCAGACACCAGCCACGTGTCTTCCCAGCTGACAGAGGTGTTCTAGATGCCACTGACCATTCTTCAGGAAAGGTATCATCTTGCTGATGCCTTAGTTTGAACACTTAGAACTGTAAATTTGTAGCCAAATAAACCCCCTTTATGAAAGCCAATCCATTTCTGTTATTTTGCATAACAGCAGCATTAGCTAACCGGAATAGTATCCTAATCTCAGAAGTGGCGTCCTATCACTTTTTCCCTCTGTTCACTAGAAGTGAGTCATTAGGTTTGGATCACACATGGGTGTGAACACCAGGAGCCAGGGGTCATTGGGGGCCATCTTGGAGGCTGCCCACCCCAGGCAGGGAAGGAGGGAGAACAAAGATAAGGTGATATGTTACCAAACCGGCCACAGCTTTTCAAAAGCATGTCAGCGGTTGACAGGCCTGTCATACTGGGCATTGCTAGAAAGCTTCATGGAACACAACATCTGGGAGCAGTACATGGGGGCAGCAAGGATGAGCATCTTATCTGCAGGCTCCTTCCCGTCCCTTATCTCTCACTGGTCAAAGCTCATTCCCCTGCCACACCTATAACTCCCCTGCCGTGCTAGCCAGTTCCTCCAGGTGGCAGCTGGGATAGGTGGGCAACTCAGGTCCAGTCAAGCCATGAACTGAACTGGTAAGGGAATCTCTCCTTGCCAGTTGATGCTGCTCATATGGGCATTTGGGGGAGTTGGTGTATGGAGGTTGGCAGGGGTGAGAGTGGGGCTGGGGAACAGCCACCAGAACCATGTCAGTCATTGCTAAGGCTGCGTTTGCTGGGAAGTCAGAAGTGCAGACTGGCAAAGCAAACATGAGGCAGTGCCTGAGTCAGCTTCAGGGCACCACTGTATCCTGACATCTAGCGCAGAGCGTGGCACATACTTTAGAAAATATTTCCTGAATGACTGAATCAATGAATTTTCCTTCAACGCCTCTCCCACCCTCCCTCCAACCCAGGCATATACCCAAGAGCTCACCACTGCAACTTGCCCTCCCTGGGCACCCCACGGGTTCTGTTCTCTCCCCTGATGTGAAAGGATGGGATCAGGGGAGCCTGGAGTGGAGAGGCCAGTTAGGAAGCTGGTGTACTCATATCAGCATGAATGATAAGGGTCCAGACCAGGAATGGGAGGGAAGCATCATGTGCAGGAGACGCTGGAAGAAAGGAGGGGGTGAGCATGGTGGCTGCGTGGGTGGATCCAGCCACAGACAGGAGTCGAGGAAGATTTCAAGAGCTGGAGTCATCATGGGTGGGCACTGGAAGAAGGTTTAATCATTTGGGAGTGTCTGAGTTTGGATTCTTCTGAGTTTGAGACAAGGACTCAAACATAAAGAGTTTATTTTGGAGACAATCCCAGGAAACATCAGCAGGAGAGTAGGGAAGTGACACAGGCAAAGAAGGAAGTCAGTTCCCACTGTGGGCAATCAGAGCTTGACCTTCTTCCAGCCCCGCTCCAGAACTCTAGGAACTGGTATAGAACAGGCAGAGTCTTTAAACAATTTGGATGAGTGTCCTGGTCAATGTCAATTCCCCAGCCCATCCTGCCTGCCTTGAGGGGAGCTAAGTGGGTTCCAGCTGCCAAGGAAAGACCACAGGCAGAAAAGTGCAGTTACTGCAGGTGAAAGCAGGGTCAGTGTGCACTGAACGGTGAGCAAGGGACTTCAGCCCAGCATCCACAGGGTTGGAGAAAGGAGAGCTGGGGTCTTTAGGGCGGGAGCCAGTTTCCCAGGGCAGACATGATATTTGCTTTAAAAAATGTTCCAGGATATCCAGAAAGCTGTGTGGGTCTGACTCCTGACCCTGATGGGAGAAATGGGTCACTTTCTGGAATAGAACTGCTTATTGAAGCTAAGGCAGTAGCTGAAAAGTCCTAGTGAGAGAGGGATAGAAGGCTGATCACTACAGCACGAAGACAAATGGCCAAATACATGCTTTTTTCTAGACCTGGCTCTGTGGGAAGAAGAGACGTGTGTTTTGTTTTGTTTTGTTTTGTTTCCCTTGCCACAAATCATTATCAGAATGGTCAAATCTGCTGCAGGAGGGATGGAGAGGGGCTCAGCATTCCTTGAGAAAATCACAGGTACAGAATTGGTGATATGAGATGAAGCTTTGAGGCCCATCGCTGTCCTAACTTCCCCAAAGCCAGTTCACTCCCTCCCAAACCCCTCCCAGCCCTGAAGCTGTGGCTTAGAGAAGACCCTCCTCAGGTCTGTTTTCACCAACAGATCTTTCTGGGGAGAGTCAAGTGACAAAGACCCCTGGAGATAAATTCTTTGGGTGACAAGATAGGTAATAAGAAATTTAGGGAGGTTGAGGCAATGCCTATGGTTACCCAGGGGCGTGCTGGAAGGGGCCAGGGTCACAGATCAGGCAGGGCTGCTTTTAAAGGGTGTAATAGGCAGTGCAAACACCAAACACATGGGGGAGATTCATTTGATTAACCCAACCCTTCCCCAACTTCCAGTGATCATAGCTGATTCCTTCACGGGTCACTGTGGGGTCCTATTTCTTGGGACTTTGCTTGGGAAAAATGCCCAAGTAATAAGATGTTTCAAATGCACGGTGTCACCATTGGGGCCCTATTTATGGATACTCTGGGCTTCAGCCTGCAAGAATTCTGAAATGCTGCCTGAACTTGGCTGTTCCGGGAGTGGTCTACCTAAGAGGAAGGGAAAGGCTGCCAGCAGGCGGTGGCTCCAAATGTTGAAGAGAGTGATGCTACTAGGAGGGCATTAGGAAGGGGGTGGTCCATTCCAGCAGCTAACTCAACTCAGGGACCTGGAGAGGCTGGGTGGTAAGCGGTGGGGAGCTGAGGTGCTGGGGCCAGGCTACCTGGGCTTCAATCCTGGCTCTGCCACTTAGTAACTGTGGGACCCTGAACAAATTACATAACCACTCGGTGCCTCAGTTTCCCCATCTGTAAAATGAGGAGTAAAAAAGTTCTTACTTCCTGGAGTTGTTGTGAGTTCTTGCTTTACAAGTAAAGCAGAACAAAGATGTCTGCGAGTAAAGCCGAAAGAGGAGGGCTAGGGGCAAGTATGACACCAGAAGGAAAGATAGGTGATAAAGACTGGGCTGTAAACATAGTGAAACTAGAGTGGTCAAGGACTGTGAGTAAATGTACAAATATAAAAATGTTTTCACATGTGGGAGACAAATGAACGCCAACCTTGCAAGGTATTGAAAAAGGGATGGTATTGGGGAAAAAATATAATCAAAGCAAACTGAAGTCTATGTTTAACAGTAACATTGTAATACACTTCCATCAAATGTAACAAAGACAATATACCAAAGCTAAATGCCTATGAGAGAGCAACATAAGGGAGGGGTATGGGATTCTTGGTAGTGGTGTTGTCTGATCTTACTATTATGTTGCTTTGTATGGTATTTTGATTTAAAAAAAAATCTTTTTTATTATTCTTTAAAAAATTTTGGAGTAATGATTATGTTCAAGTGCTGATTGTGGTGATGAACGCACAACTACATGATGACACTGTGAACAACTGATTGCACACTGTGGATGATAGTATGGTATATGAACAGATCTCTATAAAATTGCAGGGAAAAATACGAGCAGGGATACAAGTGCTGGAGAAAATATGGAGAGAGGGATGTACAAATTTACTGCTGGGGGGAAGTAGAATGGTGCAGCCTATCTGGAGGACAGTGTGGTGGTTCCACAAGAAGCTAAGTATGTGGGTGTCATAAGGTCCTGCAACCTCATTATGTGATATTTACTTAGAAGATCTGAGAGCAGGGACACGATTGGACATTAGCACACTGGTGTTTATGGCAGCAATATTCATGATTTGCAATAGATGGAGGTGGCTTAAGGGTATATTGTCTGATGGACTGTGGTGTATGTATACAATGGAAAACTGAGCAGCTGTAAGAAGGAATGAAGCTGTGAGACACATAGC
>PVKY010002415.1:0-25710 GCA_004027775.1 Bradypus variegatus | reverse complement strand
AAAAAAAATACATGTATCTGACATAGACTTGTGACTTGCATCTGGAATATGTAAAGAACTCTTACAGTTAAGTAATAAGAAGAGAACCCAATTACAAAATGGGGAATAGATTGGAATGGATGCTTCACAAAACAAGATATATGAATGGTCAATAAGCACCTGAAAAGATGCTCAAAATCACTAGTTATCAGGAAAATGCAAATTAAAACTGTAGTGAGATACCACCCCCACCCTACTAGAATCTGTTTAATTAAATTGACTGAGTATATTATGTGTTGATGATGAGGAGGGGCAAGTGGAACTGTCTTACATTGTTAGTGGAAGTGTTAATGGCCGTGGAAAACTGTTCAGAAGCCTCTTATAAACATACGCTTACTCTGTGAACCATCAGCAATTCCACTGCCAGGTATTCACCAAAGACTTACTTGTACATGAATGTTCGTAGTGGCATTGTTCATCATAGCCCAAACCTGGAAGTAGCCAAAATGCTCAACAGAATGATAAACAAATGTGGTCTATTCATGCAATAGAATACCACTCAGTGATAAAAAGCAACAAACTATTAATAACAACATGGGTGATCTGAAAAACATGCTGAGTTATATAGAAATCACATAAAAACCTGCATACTGTGTTATTCTATTTACATGAAATTCTGGAAAATGCCAAACTAGTCTGCAGTGACAGTAGAGTGGGCGTGGAACTGATTGCAAAGGGGTAAGAGGAAACTTTTAGGAAAACGAGAGGCATTCTATATTATAGTTGTGGTGCTTACTGGGGCATATAACTCATTGAACTTAATATTTTGAATGGATTTATTTTATTTTTATGTAAATCATGCTTCAATTAAGTAGATTAAGTAATTAAAGGAGTGAGCTAGTTGGGGGGTCTGCCTTCCTTTCATTGCTGCTTGTCAATCTTACACCCATGGTGGGTTATCTCATGCTTCTTTTATATGCATAAGGGAATCCCATCCTAAGCCACCATGTGGGTGAACCTTCCCCAGCAACATTTCAGCATTGCCTGGAAGGTCCACCCTGTGTTAAAAACATCTTATAGGCCAGCTATCCAGTTAATACTGCCTGACTTCCCCCCCCCCCTTTTTTTTTTTTAATTGTATAGGCTTTATTGCAGTTTGAAGGGCAGATATCCCTGGGAAGGGTAACACATGAAGTTATGACTATATTCCCGTACAATGACAAAGTGCTGTCTCATTTAACCTACCCTCTAGGTCTGTGAAGAGGCCTGGCTTTTGTCATTCACCTGCTATACCCCAAGGTCCTGGTCAGAGACCAGCTTGGGTCCTGGCCAGGAGTGTGTTTGCATTTTGGAGAGCTCAGCAGGAAGTCTGTCCTGTTGATCATGTGTTCATTCTGTCAGTTAGTCATTAAGTGGGAATGAATTATGGGCCAGGCTCTCCTCCTCACAGACCTCTCAGATCAGGGGTGAGACATCCGGGGTGTCACGGAGGAGATCATGGGATACTCCTGGAACCAGGGGAACCTTAGGAGGGTCATTTTGGCTGAGCCATGAAGGATGTGTAGGAGTTTACCAGGCCCAAAAGAAGGGTGTTCTTGGCAGAGGGAACGGCGTGCGAAGGCCCAAATAAGTGAGGGGCAAGCATCCAGACCCCACTGGGGTCCCCCGCTGGTCCCTACCAGCTCAGGCCTGGGTAGAGAACAGCTGTGAGAAATGTTGAGGGCTGAGCTTGAATAAGTCCCTCGCAGCCTTATGGATAGGAGGAGGGAAATGAGTGTTAAACAAATAGGTGTGTGGGAGTGTGTATCTGAAGCAGGTTGTGACTTGGGGCTGTTTTCTCAACCTCGGGACCTGATCATGGGGGCCAGGGTGGCAAATCTGTGAGTCGCTGACCAAAAGAGCCAGGGGAGCGGGGCGGGCCGGGGGTGGGGCGGGGGGCTGGGGGTGAGATAGTTTTCCCGGGAGGGTGTGGGGAGACTCTGAGCCTCTCGCCCCGTTCCCCTGATCGGCCGAGGGCGCTGCACAGCCTGACAATGGAAATGCTTGCGCAGGAGAAACGCCTCTATTCAGGTGGCTCGCGCTAATCTGCAGAGGCGGTGGCGGCAGCAGCTAATTTCGGGATTTGTTTGAATGGGGGTAATTGCTGGGAGTTGCCAGTGTTCCAGGTTGTTCCGTGGAAGAGAGGGAGGGGGCAGGGGCGGCTGTCGCGGGCTCTGCTGAGCACTGCCCCCTGCCGGCAGCGCGGTGAGGCCTCAGCGGGGTGGGGGAGAGCGGGAGGGAGGGAGGGTGTCCGAGGATCCCCGCACAGCAGGGCTGAGGGCCCAGAGGTCACGTGACCTGACGCACAAGGGAAGGGACGTGCCCAGGGTCACACAGGTGGGCCTGGCCAGGCTGCTGGGCTCCAGCGAACAAGGCGGCCACCCTCGCACTGGCGGTGCTCCCTTCCCTCCCTCGCCCGGAGTCCAAGAGGGGTTCCCCAGGTTGTGTGTCAGGACCTCTTTCTCTGACAGCAGGAGACCAGCGCGGCGGCGGAGTCACTGAGGCCAGCAGCCTCCTGGGGGGCTCTCCGCGGCGGCCGTGTGGCCGGAAGGGCTCCCCCTACCACACGGGGCAGCTGCACCCTGCGGTGCGCGTGGCCGACCTGCTGCAGCACATCAACCAGATGAAGACGGCCGAGGGCTACGGCTTCAAGCAGGAGTACGAGGTGTGCGCCGGGCCCCCCAGGACCCCTACTGGGGCCCCTGCCCGGGTCCTCTCGGGGATCCTGGCTCTGGCAACTGGCATCCCAGCCGGTTGGACTTAAGTCGGACAGTCCCCAATTAACCCTTTTCATCTTGACTCGCACCTTCATCCTAATCCCAAACTGATCTGGAGTCTTACTCTTGTCCTAACCCTGATATATAAACTGATCTTGAATCTCTTTCCAATCTCCATCTGGATCCTGATATCATGAATTTTAGTCCTAATCCCAACCTGACCTCTGACACTGACTCTGACCTCTAACCTAACCCACTCTGACTTTGACCCTGATCCTTATCCTAAGCCCTGTTTGAACTTGGATTTCAATTCTATTCCACCTCCATCGGGACTCTGACAGCACTCTTATCCGATAATGTTAATCTGACCCTGACCTTTACCTTTCTCCTGACCCTCATTCTAAAATTTCTCTGAACTCTGACCCTGTTGTTCCCTCTTCTCAATTCCCTCCTCCCACACTGCTTGGTTTTGAACCATGTCCCTACTGATACAGGGATATCAGGTCCCTACTGATAGAGGGCTCCAAACCCAGCCACCCAGACCTATCTCGGCTCTACCCCCTCCTGTCATATCATCCAGCTGAGGGAAGGCGTCTGATGAATTGGGAGTGGGTGGGGGTTGGTTTTCTCGTCTACTGACTACCACTTTCTCTTCCTGCAGAGTTTCTTTGAAGGCTGGGATGCCACAAAGAAGAAAGAAAAGCTCAAGGGCAGCCGCCAGGACCCTGTGCCTGCCTGTGAGTCCTGGGGAAGGTCCTGGGGCTTGGGGCTTGGGGTATTGGGGGTAGGACACAGCCAGAATGAGCTCAGGTCTGTCTCAGAGATGATAATAGTACTGGCTACTCACTATGTAGCAGTACTGAGTGCCTACTCAGCAGGCCCCTGTGCTGAGACTGATTTCACCCATTATCTCATGTATTCGTTTCAGTAACCCTGTGAGATGGGGAACGTTATCACCCCCATTTTACAGATAAGGAAACTGAGACTTGGAAGATTAAGGCCCCTGCCCAAGGTCTCACAGCTAATAACTGCCTGAGCAGCCCACCACCTCGTGCCTCCTTGAGTCCACAGTCCAGACCCTAACTCCTGGCCTCGCGACCCTCCCATCGTGCCCCAAGCTTACAGCTGACCGTAAGCCTCTAGGCCTCCAGCAGCCTTCCCTGACTACCCCAGCCCTGGGCTCCCCAGTTCAGCCCCTGGCCACCTGCTCTGTGTTTACAGATGATCGGCACCGAGTGAAACTCCACCCGATGCTGGGAGACCCCGATGCCGACTACATTAACGCCAACTACATAGACGTGAGTGCCTCACCCTGTCATTTCTGCAGTCACTGGCCACATCCTGAGTTCCTGTTGTATGTGGGATACTGACCTCACCCTACCCACTCCCGGTTCACTGTCCAGGCAGGGCAGAAACCTGTCAGGAGATAAGCAGAGATTCAAAGGGCTCAGTTATGAGGACCCCCAGTCCTGCAGTCAGTGCTGGGGAGCTCAGAGGAGGGGCAGGGCATAGTGGGCTGGAGCCATCAGGGAAGGCTTCCTGCAGGCTGGAGTCAGCCTGGGAGATGGGTGGGGTCTTTAGTAAAGCAGAAAGAAGAGAAAAGGTCAGATGGGTAGGCTTAGAGGTGAGGAAGGAGCCCCTCTGGATGAGGGGCCAAGAGGCTTGGAGGGTGGGATTCCCCTGATCCACAGTGAGCTGAAGAGCTAGGCAGGGGCTGGGTTGTGAAGGCCTTGAATGGCAGGTCTAAGTAGTTTGGACTTTTTTTCTAGGGGCACCAGGGAGTTGTTAAAGTATTTTAACAGGTTTATTGAGCATGTACAATGTGCTAAGCACTTTATACCCAATATGTCATTTTATATAATCCCATCAACAACCCCGTGAGGCAGTTAGCATCATGACCTCACTTTGCAGATGAGGAGACTGGGCTCATTGAGGTGAAGTAGTTTGTCCAGGACACACAGCTAGTGAGTCGTGCAGAAGGGACCCAAACCTCAGCCTGTCTGTGACTTCCAAGCCTTTCTGTTAACCACTAGGCTGTCCTGCCATCCACCGCACTGGCTGGATCTGGCTGGACCAGAGGGAGGGGCCAGAGACAGGACCAACAGCCAGGAGGCCTAATCTTGGGGATCAAGAAGAGGTCACATGTCTGCTCCCCAGGACTGGATGAGGGGTGAGATGCGACAGGGCCCAGGGACCCTGCGCAGACCTCTACCCACCCCCCAAAAAATATCAAGCTTGGGAGAGACTCATTTTTTCATTTATCAGATGTATTTTGGGCACCTGGCCTGTGCCAGGCATTGTGCTGGGCATAAGGGATACAGCAGCAGTGGACAGCACAGACACAGCCCCTGCTTCCCGTGAACATGTATATTCTAGTGGGGGAGAAAGATAAACCTATATACAAATAAAATAATTTCTGATAAGATGGGAAAACACAGGCTAGAAATGTCACATAGTAAGTTAGTGGAAGAGCCAGGGTTAGTCATGGCAGCCTGCATGGAGGAAGTGGGGCTTGCGCTGGCTCTGGATGGCTGGAGAGGGAAGGGGAGGGCATCCTGCATAGGGGAAGAGCATATGTAGAGGCCTGAAGGTGGGCAGGAGGAGTAAGGCATTACCTGGTCAAGGACTCTGGAGGTGATTTATCCTCTCCCTCTTCTTCTCCGCCCGCCCCGGGGCCAGCTGTGCTGCACCATATTTCTCAGAATTCCTTGCCTTCTCCCTCACCTCCCACCTCCCATCCTCTCCCTTGGCTGGGGCAAGGGCTGGGCCTGGCCTGTTGGACTTGGGGAGCTTTGGTGACAGGGACCCTCTCCTTGATATTCTCCTTGGCCCCTCCAGGGACATGCCACTACTCCCTCTCTGGCCTTGCCTGGCCCACCTGTCTCTGCTCTGCCTCCCCTGCTCGCATAGCCTATTATTCTGGCCGCCCCTGTGCTCCGTCCATCTCCATCTGCCTCTGGCCTAACATCTGTCTCTTTTGCTTTATACTGTTCCCTCACTGGAATCATTAAGATTCGGATAAACCGAGAAGTAAGTATCTCTCTCCCCTTTTCTTCCTCCTCCTGTCTGTCTGACTGTCTGTACCTCGGACTCTCTCACAGTCTCTGGCTGTTTTTCTCTCTCTCTCCCCACCCCCACCTACACTTTTGTGCCCAGCACCAACTTGTCCATTTCAGCAGCCTGGCCAGGGGCCACCCAGGGCTGAAGACTCGGCAGTACCCCTGTTGTGAGCAGTTCCCTCCCATCCTCCACTGCCTTAAGACAGGGCAGCCAGGTTGGGGGGGTGCTTTCCCAGGCTCCATTCTGCACTGGCCCAGCCACCACCTCTGTCACCTTTGTCCCCAGCCCCAGCATTCGGACGGGTCCTCATTAGCTGCACCTTCTGCAGGGCCCAGGGAGGGGGTGGGGCACAGGGGAAGTTGCCCTAGATGGCCCTGTCTCTTCTGCATAGGGATCATGGTCTTCAGGGAAGCAAGGACAGCTCTGGGCAGTCCCCCGAAAACTAGTTTCCCTAATGCTCGAATCTCCTCCTGATCAGTTTGCTTGAAAGGCAACCCCAACCACTTTGCCCTCCATTTAGAACTGATTAGAAATATTTGGGGGTAGGGTGGGGGGTGGTGGTGGTTTGTGGGTAATCTATTTTTTTTTTTTTGCCATCTTTTTGGCCTTAAAAAAAACCTAATTCATCTAAGGAGCCTCTGGTTTGATTTTTAATAGATAACATATTATTTCCATGATATTTGATGAGTGATGGCATTGTTGGCTATTTTATGGGTACTTTTCTATTTTATCTTTTTTATTTTAAAAGTATCTTTATTATTATCAAACTTTCAGACAATATGTAGATGCCTAATGGTGAAAAGTCCCCCATAGTTGCATCTGCCAGGGATGATGTGTTTCCAGACTTGCCTCCTTAGTTTGAGTGTGCTTATACAGTTGGTTTGTAAAGTTCTCAAATTTAAAGGGAGTATTATGCTCATGGAATGCAATGGATATATCCAGTGCTAGTGACCCTGTTAGAGGGTGATGAATACATTACAAGTCATTACATTTACACTCCTTACCTGTCATTTTCCACACTCACAAACACACTCACTCTTAAATCCCACCCACTTGGTACATTGTTGTCAGACTCTTAAGAAATACCCTTAGAAGACTTGGCTTCCTAATTCTTCAAATGCCAGTTAACAATAGTGTTATCGACTCAGCACCTGCTGTGTGCCAGGCCCTTTCAAACATTGTTTAGTCTTTACCACCCTGTTCTAGTTTGCTAATGCTGCCAGAATGGAAGACACCAGAAATGGATTGTCTTTTATAAAAGGGGGTTTATTTGGTTACACAGTTACAGTCTTAAAGCCATAAAGTGTCCATCAACAAAGGGTACCTTCCCTGGAGAAAGGCCATTGGCATCTGGAGAACCTCTGTTAGCTGGGAAGGCACGTGGCTGGTGTCTGCTTGCCCCCAGGTTGTGTTTCAAAACGGTGTTCTCCAAAATGTCTGCATCAGCTTCCAACAGCCGTCTTCAGAATGTCTGTCTCAGCTCCAGCTAGCTGTGAGCTCCTTCTGTCTGAGCTTATACAGTGCTTCAGTAAACAAACAAGGCCCACGCTGAATGGGTGGGGCCACACCTCCATCGAAATTATCCAATCAGAGTTATCACCTGCAGTTGGGTGGGTCACATCTCCAAGGACACTGAACCAATAGGTTCCAACCCAATCCACACTAATGTGTCTGCCCCCACAAGAATGCATTAAAGAATATGGCTTTTTCTGGGGGACATACATATACAATCTGGCACACACCCTCTATGAGGTAGGCACCATATTTACCTATTAGACAGATGGGAAAGTTGAGGCTTAGAGAAGTCACTTGCTGAAGTCCCTGCGGTTGTTGATTGGTGGAGCTGGGCTTCAGACCCTTAGGGTAGACTGGTGGGTCGCCCCCTTTGGGGAGCATCAGAATGCCCTGGGGGTCTTGCCCATAGTGCAGATGCTCAAGCCTTCAGCTCCACCTAATCAGGAGCTGTGTAAGGACCAGTACCCCCGAATGCTGGTCTCCAACAAGGGTGTGCTCCAGGCGATCTCTTGTCTTCCTTTAAAATCTGATCATTTTAAACTTTTGAATTTCAGTGTACTCTATGTGATATACTTGTGCAATAATACACATATGTAATTAAGTTAAAGGCAGATAGTGAGCGTTGCCTGCTAAAAAACTTTTTTTCAAATAGAGTTGTTTGATAAAATAGGTTTTATGACTGTTGAACCTACTGTCTTCAAAAAGATCTCCCCTAAATGACAAAAGAGGAGGATACTGCAACACTGCAGAAACATGCATAATAGGGCTGGAGTTTACACTGGCTTTTGGGCACATTAATCAGTTTTAATTGGATTCCGTTCCTCAGCTCTTTACTGATGGGCATTTAAGAGCTCTGTCCCACTGGAGGGATGGAGATGGATGAATCACATGAGGCCCTGCTCTTGTGGCCCATTCCTAGGCAAACTCATTTTAGGTGGAGTAGCCTTTCCCCAGCTTAACTCCTGCTGGGCATGGGGTAGGGTGGGGAGCGGGCAGCCCCTGGCAGCCCCTTTAATGGGCCCTTCTCCATCTTCCACCTCCCCTTCCCTTCTGGGGCTAGTTGCCCCTGCGACATCATAGAGGACTTGAAGCAAAGACAGTGGATTGAAGCAAGAGCAAGAGGGAATTCTACTAGGCTTGAAGTTCCTAGCAGTGAGGGCTGAGTGACTCTGGGAGACTTTTCATTATTACTGTGTTTTGATTATTTTATGGGAACGGTACGTAGGCACACAATAGAGCCTGGGAGGTGTAGGTATGGCTGTTATCCTCTTATTACAGAGGAGTAGCAGAGCCTTAGGGAGGCCTGGAGCCTGGCTATTTAAAGTGTGTTTCGAGGTCCTACAGCTTCGGCACCATCTGGAGCAGACTGGGAACGCACAACCCCTGGGCCGCCCCAGCCCTTCTGAATCTGCCTTTGAACAAGATGCCCAGGAGAGTCCCGTGCACATTTTAACGGCTGAGAAGCACTGCCTTAATGCTCAGAATCACACAGCTGCTGCTTGGCAGAGCTATAGCTCAGACCCACGTTCATTTGACGCCAAGGTTCAGGTTCTTCACATCCATAGGAAACCGTCTCCCGCCCCAGGAATTCTTGGCATCCACACTGTTTGGATCTTCGGGGATACTGTTTGACATTTAAAATAGTAGTATGACAATAATGGCTGCTATTGACCAATTACTGGCTTTGTGCCACATGCAGTGACAAATACCTGACAGATGACTGTGTGCCTATCACAGCAACCCTAGCAGGTAAACACTGCAATTATCCTCTTGTTATACATACGAAAATCAAGGCAGAGAGAAGTGCAGGGATTTGCTGAAGGATGCACAGCTAGCAAGAAGAGCTGGGATTTGAACTCTGGCAGAGTGATGTCAGGGCCCACTGGGCCTGGGAGGTTCCTGGGGCCAGAGGAGTTGCTGGGAGCTGGGTTGAGGGCGTACACTTCAGGCGAGGGGCCAGGCCTGACCTGGTGGGCTCTGTACCCCACAGAGATGAGGCCTTGTGGGCAGCCGTGTCCCTGGGGGAGGGCGTGGAGGCTGGCTGGTTCCTCTCCTCAGCTGGGGGCTCTGGGGACGGAGGATGAAGTAGCTCTAGGCCTCTCTTTTGCAGTAGATCATGCAAGTCAAAGTGCTTAGCACAGTACATGACCATAACAGGTTCTCAAAAAATGTTTATTGTTCATTTTGAAGATTAAAAACAAATATGTTTTACTTAAGGGCCATGGGTAATCCCTCTCCTCATTTGCTACCAACCTGAAGCCTTTATCTGCCTCCTCGCCCCCCAAGCTCTGGGTGACTCTGAGTTGGGGGGGAAGGGCTACTGCCCATCTGCCCCTCACCTCCACCCCCACCCATGGCGGCTGGAATTGCTGACAAGGCCCAGAGACCTCCTTTCTGGACTTTATTTGTCCCCAAAACTGCCTGGATGTAAGCTGTGGATAATTGTCCCCAGTTTATAGGTAGGGAAACCCTCTAGGTCCATAGGGGAGTTGAGTCCTCCTTAGGGTCCCACAGCAAAGCTGGGTTAAACCCCAGACACTGGTGTCCCAGTTGCAGGTCCCTCCTTACTTGGGGACTGAGAGGACAGGGTCACCCTGGTTAGGAGATCCTGGGGATGAGGGTGGGACAGTTTGCTGAGGGGAGGGAGGGCAAAGGAGGTCTGAGGGAGGGAGAAGCCCTGGGGTCTTATCACACCCTCTTCTTTCCAGGGCTACCACAGGTCAAACCACTTCATAGCCACTCAAGGTACCTGGCACCTCTGTCCAAGTGAACCCCCTGCCCCCGTGTGCCCACCAGTGAGCTGCAAGGCCCTGTGCCTGCCTTTCTGCTTTACTCCTGTCTGCCTCCCCATCTGTCTGTCTGTCTGAGCCCCTCTTTGTGTGGTCTCTTGGACTCGGGCCATGCCAGACTTTGCCCGCTGTTGTGTTCGTGTCTGCCTGATGTGACTGGTCCTGCTATAGCTCTCTGGCCCATCTGTCTCCATGGGGTGCATGCAAAAAGGGCTGGCCAAGCCCCATCGTCATGGGTGTGGATTCTGCCTCTTGGTCTGCTGGCTGCCTGGGTACATTGGCTATGTGTGTTTTTCCCTGGCTGTCCATTTGTCTGTCCCTCCTAGAGACTTGTGCCATGGACTGAGGGTCTGGCCCTCCAGCTCTGCCTCCTGGGCCTGACTCAGGATCACTGGGGTCTCCATGCCAGACCCTCTCCTGATAGTCCCCACCGCAGGGCCCTACAGGCCTGATTTGGCAGTCGGTGTGGTGTGGGGGTGGGTTGTGGTGCTGGGCAGCAGGGTGTGCTGGCCCTGGGTGAAGGCTTTGCCTCAGGCACGAGCACCTGCTGTGCCTCCAGGGCCGAAGCCTGAGATGGTTTATGACTTCTGGCGCATGGTATGGCAGGAGAACTGTTCCAGCATCGTCATGATCACCAAGCTGGTAGAGGTGGGCAGGGTAAGCAGGGCCCCAGGGAGGGGTGGGGGACTGGGGGGCTGAAGGAGGGCAGTGAAGGGTACACTGAGACAGGCCCTGTGGGGACCCAGGTGAAGTGTTCCCGGTACTGGCCAGAAGACTCGGACATGTACGGGGACATCAAGATCTCGCTGGTGAAGATGGAGACTCTAGCTGAATATGTGGTGCGCACCTTTTCCCTGGAGCGGGTGAGTTGCCCATCACCTGTTCCCTCCTGAGGGTCCCTCTGAGCAGGCAGTGCAGAGCCTTCCACTGCCCGCATCCCCATCTCCCCCGGAGCTGGAAGGGTGAGTGGGGCACCTCTGCCCTCCCCAGCAAAGCGGTTCCTTGGTAACTGCTGGAAGTGGTTATGTCAAGAGGAATTGGGGTGATAAAGTTGATGAGCTTGAGAGCTGGTGGTGTTGTAACTGTGCTGAGCCTGTTACATGTTCTCTTTTAGCTCTGGAAAACTATGGGCTTAGGCGGTTACCATTAGCCCCATTTTCCAGATAAGGAAAGTGGTTGTCTCTCCCATAAGAGGCCCCAGGGCAAGTGACTGGCCAGTGAGTTCCCCCTGTTCACAATCCCATTTGATCCACCTCTGTAAAATCCTTTGAACCAAGACCCAGAGAGTCAAAATGATCTCCAAGGGTCAGGCACACAGCAGTCTCGTGGTGGTGGCGGTGGGTAGCGTCACAGGCTTGATAGCGTCAGGCAGATGTTATCTGGGGAATATCTATCCAGATGGTTTCCTCTTTGAGCCCCCATTTTCTCATTTGTGCAGCGGGACATTAACACCCACCTCGTAAGTTTACCATGGAGATCAGTGGCGCTCACGCATGTGAGATGTTCACCACACAGCCTGGCACACAGTAAGCGTCTAATAGCTGCTGGCAATGACTGCCTGTGTACCCCGTTGTCTCCCCCAGAGAGGCTACTCTGCCCGGCACGAGGTCCACCAGTTCCACTTCACGGCATGGCCGGAGCACGGCGTCCCCTACCACGCCACGGGGCTGCTGGCCTTCGTCCGGCGCGTGAAGGCCTCCACGCCCCCAGATGCTGGGCCCATTGTCATCCACTGCAGGTTGGGCTGTGGGGATCCCAAGGAGAAGGGGGGCCAGGGGGAGCCAGGCTGGGAGTGGGGGAGGGGGTCTAAGGTCCCCAAAGGGGACTAGGCTGGGGCTCCTCCTGCTTGGAGACGGAGGAAAAGAGAGAAGAGAGAATGGCACCCAAAGGCCCTTGGAGCTTTGGCTCTGAGGTTGGCACCCTCATGTCCCCCCACCCCTACCCCTGCCTCAAGACCTGCTCAGCCCTTGGCCCGGATGCCAAGGAGGTGGTGGAGACCCAGGGGGTGAGGGGTTGGTGAAGCACCAGGCTGGATCTGGTTCAGTTGGCTTTCACTCAGCAAGGCTCACTGCATACCTGCTGCCTGTTGGTTCAGCCAGGGGTTGGGAAGGACTTCATCTTCTCCTTGCCAAACCGACTGGGCTTCCCTCATCCCTCGGCCTTCCCTGCAGCCCCTGACCTTCACTTTCTCTTCCTTTGCCAACTCTTGACTTGAATGGCTCCTGTGACCCCTCCTGCCCTCCCCCTGCCCTGCTTCCTTCCTGGCTCCACATCTTCCTCTGGCCTCTTCAGTAGGGGCCCAGCTGCTTGTTCTGGCCCCATCTCTATTCTCCCTCTGGCAAGCTTAACATCTAAACCTTGTGACTTCAACAAGTTGTCACAACCCTTGACCTCTGTGTCTTGTCCACTATTACTTTCCCAGCAGCCTTCTTTCCGGCTCCTGCTGGAAGGAGTCTGTTTGTGTCCCCTGTCCCCTGGTGTGAAGTGGATATGACCAGGGGCCCCAGTCTGCCCCCTTCTCTTCTTCTGCGTCCCAGACCTCTCCCCCAGCTCTGACCTGGCCCGGGACCACTCTCTCCCCAGCGCAGGCACTGGCCGCACAGGCTGCTACATTGTCCTGGATGTGATGCTGGACATGGCGGAGTGTGAGGGCGTCGTGGACATTTACAACTGCGTGAAGACCCTCTGCTCCCGGCGTGTCAACATGATCCAGACGGAGGTGTGGGGCCCTGGCCCTGCCGCCCCTCTGGGACTCGGAGCCCTCATAGAGGAGGCCAAGGCTGGGGGCTTAGGTGTGAGGGTGTCCTTAGGCCCCTCCCTCCCCTAGGATTTCTCCTTGTTCTTTCTTACCCCAGAACTCAGGCTGCCAACCTCTGTGGTCTCCCCAAAGTCAGCTCCACTGTCTTCTGTTGGTTGAAGTCAAACAGCAGCGGGGCAGGGCCATGAGTTCTGCAGTCAGGACATAACTGGGTTTGCATCCTCATTAAGAGTGAGACCTTGGGCTGTCCCCTCACCTCTAAGAGTTCCTCACATCACTATTATAGGGATGAAATATGATGTATGAGTATAAAGGCATAGCAAATGCCTGTCACATAGACAAATAGTAACTGTTGTTACCATTATTATCATCATTCTCCCCAGGCCAGGGCTAAACATGTCCCTCAGCGATAGTTTCAAGTAAGGTTGCTCCAATGACTTGGACATGGTTGGAGTCCACCTTAGAGTACCCCTGCTTCAACCTTGAGCTTGCCCTAATACCACTGCCCCCACATCTCCACCATGGGTCCTCAGGTTCTCACCCGTTTCAGGAGCAGTACATCTTTATCCATGATGCAATCCTGGAGGCCTGCCTGTGTGGGGAGACCACCATCCCTGTCAGCGAGTTCAAGGCGACCTATAAGGAGATGATCCGCATTGACCCCCAGAGTAATTCCTCCCAGCTGCGGGAAGAGTTCCAGGTGTGGGATGAGTGTGTGTGTGTGTGTGTGAATGTTGTGATGTCTCCTTGCTGTGGGGCACTGTGAGCCAAGTAGGAGGGATCACTCTGAGACCCCAGCTAGGGGGTGCAGTTCGGCTGCAAGGAAGGACTTTGGGACAGTGGAGGAGAAGTTATATCAACGCAGGTAAGAGCCCAGAATTGAAGGCAGGCAGAGCTGTGTTCAAATCTTAACTGACAGAGTTAAGAGCCGTGAGTAGCCTTGCCATGTCACTTTACCTCTCTAAGCCTCAGTTTCTTACTAATTAAAGATAGTTAATATTTACTTCACAAGATTTGTATTCATCAGGATTCTTTTGGCTGAAAGTAACAAAAACAGCTCAACTGGCCCATGTAACTACAAGGTCTCAGAGTGACGCAGCTTTGGTTATGGCTAGATCCAGGGGCTCCAGTGATGCCAGGACCTCGTCTCCACCCAGTTTTAGTTCTTCTCTCCTCCACGTTCAGCTTCATTCTCAAGCCTGCACCCTGGCATCCAACAGTGCCAGGCTTATCTCTACTGCCAGGAAATTCAGTGGACAAAGGCACTTTTGCTCCCGACAGCCTCCCAAAGTCTTAGGCCAGACTTTCGTCTGCCTGTCCCTGAACCAGTCACTGGGACCAGAGAGATGGAACACACCGATGGGTCCCAGCCTTGGTCACACACCCAAGGCCTGGTTCTGGGGGGTAGGGACGGCCTTGCCCAGGTTACATGGACTGAGGTGGGTTAATTTTTATCAAGCTGAATTGCTGCCCCTTCCAGGGTGGAAGGGGGATGATGCAGTCCATTATTGCCAAGGTCACGTGGATGCACTGCTTGAGGGATAGTGCCGTCATGAGGCTCACTGTCGGTCTCTTGCTGGCAGGTTGGAATAGCTTTAGTTCTCCAGAGCCAAATCTGAGAGCTGTCACTGGGTGGGCAGAGACTCCAGACGTCCTCTCCACTCCAGGGTTCCTGCAAGGGTTCAGCAGGGTGGCACGTACTGAGTGCCTGACACCCTAGAGCTGGCACAGAGTGTCCTGGCTGTGGTTCCTGGAGAAGCTTGTTGAGCTTTGGGGCTCAATGCAGACTGGGATTCCTTGATAGGGATCCTCAAGAACGAGAGAAAGAAACTTTCCCTCCCATTGTGACCCCATGAATCTGGGATGACATGAAGCGGAGAGGCAGGGGGATGGAGATGACCCCAGAGTGCCTGGCTTGACATAGTACCAAGTGCTCAGGACTCGCATTCCCTTCAGACCAAAGACCCACCACTTCTGCCAGGTACCTGGGACTCACTTTGTGGAAGACGCAGGGTCTCAGGGTTGGCCGGATGGAAGGGCCTGATAAGCCAGCAGTGATCATTGTGCCTTCTGCTCAGTGAGCCCTGGGTGTGCCATCTCAGGGTGTGGTGCTTGGCATTTTCTCACTGTATCCTCCTAACAGCCCTATTATGATGCCATTTTATAGTTGAGGAAACTGAGGCTGACAGTTATATTAGCTAGCGAGGTCACGTGGGCGAGCAAGGAGGCAGCCCAGTTGGGCTCTGTCCGGACCCTGAGTGACCTCTTATGCACCGGAGAAGGTGGTGAGTTCTGGCCGCTTCTTCCCTCACCCCTGGGTGGAGGGGACACCAGGCCAGATGATCTCACAGGGGAGTGGCAGCCCCAGGAAATGTGGAGCTGGGTCCCTGCCTTTCTTCCCTTCTCTCTGGACCCGTTTTTCCGTCCGTAAAATGGGGTTAATAAGCCAGCCGGGTCTCCTTCCTGAGGCTGTGAGGAGGCCTGGGGAGCACTGGGCGTGACCCCCACCCTTCCCCCACCCCTCCCCGACGCCTGCAGACGCTGAACTCGGTGACGCCCCCGCTGGACGTGGAGGAGTGCAGCATTGCCCTGCTGCCCCGCAACCGTGACAAGAACCGCAGCATGGATGTCCTGCCGCCCGACCGCTGCCTGCCCTTCCTCATCTCCACCGACGGGGACCCCAACAACTACATCAATGCTGCCCTGACTGATGTGAGGGCTCAAGGGGACGTGGGCTCCGGGTAACCCCCCACCCAGCAGCCATCTGGGAAGGTCCAGGAGTTGAGGGCTCTGATGTGGGGGAGTCCTCTGCCCTTTCAGTGGGCCAGGTTTGTGGGGTGATTTCCCTACCCCAGTGATCTTCCATTCAGGGCACTGCTTCTGGACTGAGTGGGGGCCAGGGTCCTGGAACCCAGGCAGGGCTGTCTCCAGGATCCGGTCCTGGGGAGCCTGGGCTTGGAGGAATGCTTCAGGGGGCTTTGGCTGGGGAAGACTGGAGGGAAAGTATGGGATCGGGGCTTGAGATTTGATGTCTGGAGCCAGGGGAATTCATCCTGGGGTGAATGAGCCAGAACCTGTGCCAGCTCCCGGAGCCTGAAGGAGGACCAGGGGTTAGGGTCAGTTCGGAAAACAGGGGTTATAGGGAAAGAACATTGCAGGGAGTGGGGGGGGGTGCATGGCACAGGGTGGGGCAAGGCAGGGCCCTGGGGACAGACTCAGGGCTGGAGCGCTGATGAGGAGAAGGTCAGGGCGGTGCCCACCTAGCAGGAGTGGCCCAGGGAAGGGGGGAGCAGAGGCAGTGCCTGCTCTCTGCTTGGAAATCCTGGGCTGGGGTCTCAGACCCTTGTGTCATGCAGTTGGCAGGGCCATGAGAGATTAATTTATTCAAAAGGATTTATTGAACCCCTACCATATGCTGGACACAGGTGATACCCAGAAATTTGGACCTTGCACTTGTGGGTGGTGTGGGACAGTCAGTAAAACAAATATGTAATGGAATGTTATATAGCCACTGTGAAAAAATAACGAAAAAACTCCCCACAAAACAACTAGGCAGAAGAAGTGCTTGATGTGGGTTTTGGGTGTGTGTGTTTATGACTATTCTCCATGAGGTGGTCAGGGAGGGCTTCCTTGAGGAGGTGACAGTTAAGCAAAGACCAGAACCAAGTAGGAGAAAGAGCCATGCATCCAGGGAAGATGTTCCAGGCAGTGGGCCTAGCAGATGCAGAGGCCCCGAGGTGCGGCCCAGCAGGGCCAGCCTCTGTCTGCCACTCCCCGGCTCCATTGCCACGCATTTGAGAATGTTTTACTGTTCAGTTCCTGGGAGCCCATGGGCTTGGGCACCGGAGACCCCTGTCGACTCAGGCCTTATTGCACCCGCCAAGCTCTGAAATGTGGCAATGGAGCTGTCCAGCTCAGGGTGGGCAGGGCAGAGGACAGCCTCTGTCAGGGGCTTGCCTGTACCAGGGGCTGTGACGGGGGCCCCGCTGAGTCCTGGTTTCCCTGCAGAGCTACACGCGGAGCGCAGCCTTCATCGTGACGCTGCATCCACTGCAGAGCACCACGCCCGACTTCTGGCGGCTGGTCTACGACTACGGGTGCACCTCCATCGTCATGCTCAACCAGCTGAACCAGTGCAACTCCGCCTGGGTGAGGGGCCCACCAGAGGGCGGCAGTTTGTTCAGGGGCACTGTCCTAAAAGGCAGGCGTTTGATCCCAGCCCTGCTATTTGTTGTGTGATCTTAGGCAAGTCCTTTTCCCTCCCAGAAGCTTGGTTTCCTGGTCTGTAAAATGAGGGTCTCAAACTAGAGAAAATAGCTGCTCTTCGTTAAGTGCTGTGTGCCAGGGACTCTGCTTTATAATTACAGTCTTATTTACTACCTTAAATGACCCTGGTGTGAAAGCTTCAGGTGACCCAGAGAGGTGAAGCAACTTCTGCAAGTTCACACAGCTGGGAAGTGGCAGAGCTATGCCCCCTGCCCCCTACCCCATGCTGCCTCCTTCCGGAGGCTCTGCATTTGTAGTCACTCAATGAAACTGCCCATTAAGGGTGCCTTGGAGGCAGAGTAAAATTCAAGCCTCCTTACTTTCTGGCTGTATGACATAGGGTAGGTTAATTTGTCTCCCTGAGCTTCAGCTCCCTTCCCTGTAAAATGAGGACTACTTAGGACCTGATCTCCTGGGGTTTTGGGAGGCCATGTGAGACGGATGTTAGATGCTTGGCACTGTGCTGTGCCTGGCGTGCAGAGGTGCTCAAACATGGCAGGGAGGAAGATGATGAGGTGATGTGGCTCTGTGACCACAGCCCAGGAGTGGCCCCTCCAGCAGCCCCTGATTTCCTTTTGGGACTTCCAAGACTGGAGCTCCTGGGAAGTGCAGATGCCAGCCTTCTGGCCGCACATGGTCATAGCCTCTAGCTCATCTCCTCCTGAGACTCCTCCTGCCCCAGCCATCGTTCCCAGGAGGTCAGGAGGATTTGCTATACAATGAGCAAGACAGCCTCTTAATGGCCACCTCAGGAAGACTTCATTAACTTTTATGAGTCAGGCACTTGATGGAAATGATCGGGTCTGCAGAGTAATGGGCTCCAGTGCCTAGGTGGGGATCTGGAAGGAATCCCAGCTGTGGCAAGGAGAGGGACGCACAGGGAGGCTTATGTGGACATCATTTACTGATGACCAATCTGCTCATTCATTCACTCAACCCTTCCCATGAGCCCCTCTGTGCCAGGCCCTGCAGTGGGCAGTGGGGAGACAGAGGAAGAAGACAGCCCCTCCCAGGATTTTGTGGTCCATGGGGAAGTAGATACAAAAATATCTGGTGGCAACACACAGGGCAGTGTACTATCAGAGCTTGCACAGGGGCATCGAGGAGCCTAGGCAGGGGTGCAGGGGGATGTGGTGTATCCAGGAGGGCTTCCTGGAGGAAGCAGTATCTGAGCTGAGAAGTGGGAAGAGTAGAGTAAATTAGGTGAAGAGGTGAGGGAAGAGTGATCCATGGAGAGGAAACAGTATGTGCAAAGGAGTTGCCAGGATCCCAGGCAAAAAGAAGGTAGTGTCCTTTCCTTATGGGGTTGTGGTCAGAGACGGAAGCAGATGGAGCACGGTGCCATTCTGGGAAGGAGGTTGGAGGCATTTTACAGATGGGGAAACCTGGAACCAGAGAAAGGAAGTGCCATGCCCAGGCTCTTGGCAGAGCTGAGGCTGGAAGGTGGGGCTCTGGATGGCCTAGCCTGGTGGACCACCTGTGTATTACGTGTGTGGGGGCTGCGCCTCCTCCATCCTTCTGCTGCCTTGAGTCCGGGGCCTGGCCGGGGAGTTGCACTGAGGATCCTGATGCCCTGGAGGGGCCCTGGGGCAGCAGTTGGGGTGCTAAGCTGTGTTGCAGCATCAGGGTCACCCCACTGCTGTGAGCTGGTACTGAAGGGCAGAGGTGGTGAGGGAGAGGGCTGGGGTTCTGGGTAGGTGGGGTTCACCTGAGGCCTAACTCTAGAGGGGTGGCTGCTGCACGTAGGTGTGTCCATGTGTGTGTGTCTGCGAGTGTGGTGAGGTGTAGATCTATAGCCACACGGCAGCGGGAGTCAGTGCACAATGCACTGGGGCAGGTGGGCGCTGTAGACTGAAGGAGTCTGCAGTGAGGGGTGGGCTGGGGCAGGGGAACCCCAGGGCAAGTGTGGAGGGCTGGGGTTGGGGGTGGGTGTGGGTGACCGCTGCCCCAGGCTGGCCCCGCTCAGCTCTTTTCTCTCGGTGCCGGTGCCCCAGCCCTGCCTGCAGTACTGGCCAGAGCCGGGCCGGCAGCAGTATGGCCTTATGGAGGTGGAGTTTGTGTCAGGCACAGTGGACGAGGACTTGGTGGCCCGTGTCTTCCGGGTGCAGAACATCTCTCGGGTGAGCACCCAGGGGAGATGAGGGTGAGAACCAGGGTGATGGCTGGGGCAGCCTCTGATGACCCTCCTGAGGTCACCGGGTGCTCATGTCCCTCTGCCCGGCTGCCCACGCCCCCAGTTGCAGGAGGGGCACCTGCTGGTGCGCCACTTCCAGTTCCTGCGCTGGTCCGCGTACCGGGACACACCTGACTCCAGGAAGTCCTTCCTGCACCTGCTGGCCGAGGTGGACAAGTGGCAGGCGGAGAGCGGGGACGGGCGCACTGTCGTGCACTGCCTGTGAGTGCTAGCCCTGTGGGGAGCGGGAGGAGGGGTTCAGGAGCCCTGGGTCCAGGGGCAGAGGTCTGATCTGAGAGAGCCCCCAAGTTTGGCACCAAGATCCCTGGGCTCCCAGAGGGCTGTGGCCTGACGTTCCCTGGAGGAACCTTATCAGCTTCCAGGGTATGGGTTTACCCCGGACAACTGTCCAGTACCTTTTTTGTGACCTTTGACCTTGCCAATTTAGTCCTATGTGAATCTTTCACCCCAAGAGATAGTAACACACTTTTTAAGCCAACAGAATTCCAATCTTTGTTCATTTATACATGCCTGCAACTCTTCTTGTATGAATTCATACATTCATTCATTCATTCACTCATTCCTTCATATCTGTGCCCTCGCTGGCAAACTCATTTATTCACTCACGTCTGGGTGATTCACTCCTTCTGTCCCCACTAGTCGTGCTTTCAGCACTGACTGACCCTTCTCAGTGCCAGACTAGGAACCTGACTCAGGGCCCCAGGGCTAGCCGTTCTAGTGGGACAGTCCCCCACGCGGGGGAGTCAGAGGGCAAGGAGGAGGCGCGGGACATCGGGAGGGGGAGGGCTGTGTGGGAGGCTGCGGGGCAATGTTGGGGGGTCGTAACTGGTGTTCTCAGTGTTCATTTCCCATCTTGCTGTCGGGCTTTTGCTTGCTGTTCTACTGCCCTCTGTTGCTGCCTTTATCTCTCAGTGTCTTGCTCTTGGGGTATGTCTGGGCTCCTTTCTCTCAGAATCTGCTCTTTTCTCCTTGCAGATCTGTTTTTCTAGATGACTTAACACTTTGGATGTCAGTCTTAGCCTCACACGCTGGCCCCTGAACATTTGGGTCCTGCCGATCCCTTCTTGGTCCCCCAGTCCCGTCTTTCATCTTCGGGGCCCCCTGGCCCCGCCCCTCCTTCCTTCTGGTTCCCTGGCCCCGCCCCTGGGGCTCTCTGACCCCGCCCCTCCTCTCTCTGGGCTCCCCAGCCCTGCCCTTCACTTTGGGATCTGCTGGTTCCCACTTCTCACCCTTGGCTCTGGGGTCCCACCCCAAACCTTTTCTGTCTCTTCCTTTAGGAATGGGGGTGGCCGCAGTGGCACCTTCTGCGCCTGCGCCACAGTTCTGGAGATGATCCGCTGCCACAGCCTGGTGGACGTTTTCTTTGCTGCCAAAACGCTTCGTAACTACAAGCCCAATATGGTGGAAACCCTGGTGAGGAGCCGTCTCCCCAGGCTCAGCCACTCAAACCTCAGGGTCCATGCCTGGCCAGGTCCCTCCACACCCACTCTCCCAAATGCAGCCCCCACAATTGGGCCTTGGGTTCTAGTCCTGTGGTGACAGAACTTTACCCTCATTGTCCCCCTTTCCCTGAGGGAAGTGCCAGGGCTCACACTAGCCTCCTCTGCCCTCACTGTGCCTCCCAGTCTACGGAGGAACAGCTCAGGTTTCCCCTGTTCCTCTCCCCTACCCAGGACCAGTACCATTTTTGCTACGATGTGGCCCTGGAGTACCTGGAGGGGCTGGAGTCAAGATAGCGCGGGCCCCTGGCCTGGGGCACCCACTGCGCACTCAGGGGCAGACCCACCGGCCGGGACTGGCGAGGAAGACCTGCGCCTCCAGATCTGCTCAGCCCTGGCCCCCGTGGGGGAAAACACTGGCGTGGGCACTAGGCCATCTTAGTGTCCCCACTTCTGCTGTGGGCAGGGCCTTTCACCATTACTGGGGCCAGATAGGGAGCCAAGGAGGAGCTTGAGCCAGGCTGCAGCCCTGCCCCCACTCCACAGGGTTCTGCAGGCCCGTACCAAGGGGATTGGCACTGCCTGGCAGTACTGACAGACTCAGAACTGCCAGCTTTGGGGGACCCAGGCCCAAGTCCCTTGACTCCATCCCAGCCCCTGGCACAGAAGTGTGAGGCCCTGCAGAGGGTGTGCCAGGCCAAAGTTTCCCCACAGCTTGGCTTCTTCTGGGCATTGATGGAAGATGAATGGGGGCTTGGCATATAGAATCCCATCTGGCCCAGCCCCCGAGGGTCCTGGGGACACTGGGCCCTGCCTTTATTTGCCAGTGGGACACATCTGGGCTGGTTCTTCCCAGTCCCTCCTCCAACCCACTGCCCCCTGCAGCCCCTGGAATATTTTGCTCACAGTCCCTCTCTACTTCTGCTTCTCTGATGTGTGCTCTGAGCTTCCCTGGACCAGGATCTGCCAGTCCCTGTCCTGCCCCATGTGGGGCCCCTCCCTGCTTGACCGAGTGTCTGCAGAAGGGAGACACCTTAGCCCCCTCTTCCTATAAAGTTCAGCCCTCCCTGGCCTGGTCCTGCTGAGCCTGAGGCAGTGACAGTCTGCAAGGCTGAACAACACCCCCTAGTCAGGCTGCTCACTGGGGAGGGGGGTGGTACTGGAGCAGGGGTGCTCACAACCCCAGGGTTTGGAGGAAGAAGAGGTGTTTTGGGGTGGAGGATCTCTGCTTTTTTGTTTGTTTATTTTGTGGGTTTTTTTTTTATGGGTGGGTGGGAAGGTCTCTTTAAAATGGGGCAGACCACACCCCCATTCTGTGCCTCAATTTCCCCATCTATAAACTGTAGATATGACTACTGACCTACCTCGCAGGGGGCTGTGGGGAAGCATGAACTGGTGTTTGTAAAGCACTTTGTAAATAAACATGCTGTCTGAATGCCACAGAGCGGCCCTGTGTGTGTCTGACCAGCCTTATTGGAGCCCGCCCACCTGCCTCAGCCTCCAGTAGACGTGAGGCCCCTGGACTGGGGTGTGGACCAGAGCATCACTCAGGGTCCTTCCACCTGCAGAGGCGGTTCTAGGGGAACCTGGCCACTGCTGCCCCCACCCAGGCCTTTGAAGCATTTCCTCAGGTGATGGCTTTATCTCAAGATGCCCCCAGGGCCACAGACTTCCTCTCTCTCCACTGGGGTCCTAGATCATGGTTGAATTCTTCCTGGAGCACCGTCTGAGGCTCAGGCTTTGGTGTCAGGCAGTCTTGGCCCCACTAGCTGCGAGACCCGGGGCAAGGCAGCTGCCCTTTGCAGGCTTTGGTTTCTCATTTGTGAAATGGGGATGAACCTGTTAGGATCAAATGAGATGTTTGTGATTGTTAAGTGCCTTGGTGGTGCCTGAGGGCCAAAAGGGCTCAGTTTACAAACACCCAGAGGGGAGATGGGGACAGAGGAGACACCACTGAGGATGAGTCCAGATGCCCGTGGCCAGCCTATTCCCAAGGCTTCCTCGTGGATTCCCAAGACTTCCTTGTGGAGTGGACTGGAAGAGGTGTGGGCTGGGAGTTAGGGACCCAGGTCACTTGGCTGCCACAAACTTACTGTGTGACCTTGGGTGGGACAATTTCCTGTTTCTGGGCCTTGTTTCTTCATATGGGGACTGTTTGGGTGAGGATCTTCTAGCTCTAGGATGCAATAATTCTCTTCACTCACTGGCTGACTCTGTGCCTCAATTTCTCCATTGGCCAAAGGACGTGGCCCATTGTAACAACCTCACATTTCAACATCCTTTAATTTGAATTTAAAATGTATTAGCTAGCTATGATCCCATTGGGCTAGACCACAGACTGACCTCACCCTTGTTCTGAACTGATCGCTAAACCTCATCGGATGGGTCACAAATGTGGCTTGCTTTGACCAATTGAATGTGGCATTGTGTGAGTTCTGGATAGCTTTTGCTTTTACCATCTTGGAACTCTGCCTCGAGACTGCCATTTAAGAAATCCTGTCTAGTCTACTTGAGGATTTGAGGGCACATGAAGGAGAACCAACTGCTAGACCCGTGAATGAAGCCATCTTGGACCCTCCAGCCCAGCCAACCTGTCAGGTGAGTGGGGCAGCATGAATAAACCTAGGTAAAGAAACTAACAAAACCCTAGCTCTGGGAGAGATGGTAAATTGTTCTTTTAAGTCAGTGATTCTTTTAGGACCATTTGTTATACAGCAAAAGCTAACTGATACACATCAGTGGGGCAGTGTGGATGCAACTTCACTCTTTGCTCCATGAGGTGTTTGCCCCATCAGGTGCCTGTCACCCTTAAGGGCAGGGAGGGTTTCTGTGTCCATCTTGTTGTATCCATTGCCCAGCAAAGGGCTTGTCTTGGAGCCAGTGTTCAAGAAATGTGGCATGAGGGAGGGAAGGTAAAAGGGAGAGTGAGCCTGTCGGTCTGTCTGACTGGTGGCCTTGCACAGCCTTTTAGAGGACCTGGGTAGGCAGGTGGTGTATTAGGAGGGGTGCCAGCTCCAGAAGCAACAAGGCAAGATTCCAACTCCAATCCCACATCCCATCTTCCAGGTGGCCTTTCATAAATACCCTAATCCCCCTGTGGCTCAGTTTCTCAATCAAGCAAAATGAAAATAATCATATCCACCTTGCAGGATTTGTTCTGAGAACTAGAGGTAAAATATTTAAAAAGAACCAGCATAGTCCCTGGGGACATAATTGGACCTCAATAAATGTCTTCTCATATTATAATATTAAAATCCCTGGATAATAAAAATGGTGATACTACTTTTTGTTTAACACCTATTGCTGTATTAGATGACTTACACCTTTGTCTCTTATTTAATTCATACAATAACTCTTTAAAGTAGGGATTTCTACCCCCTCGCTTTACAGATGAGGAAATGGAGGTTCAGAGAGGTGTCTTTATTCACCTAAAGTCACACGGCCAATAGATGGCAGAGCTGGGACTTGAACCCAAGTTCACGCCTGTTCCTTTACTCTGTGGCCTCCCTGGATATTGTCATAAGTCAGCAAACACCTGACTTGATGCACCACCAGCTGGGTCATTTGTGACCTGGGCACTGGTTTTCAAATGCTGGGAAAGGTGTCGGAGGTGGAGCCTGGAGCACAGGAGATGAATGGCTCAGGCTGGTGGGCCCAGGGCCGCGGGCTGAGCAGGGGTGGGGTGTAGCCTCCATCCACCCCAGCCCCAGCAAATAGGGTTTCCACAAGCATAGGCCGGCCAGTTGGCTGGTGCTGCCAGGAGCTAAGTTTGTTTCTTTATGTCATAATAAATCTACTGTAGGAGCCGGCCAAAGCAATTATTACTCCTTACCACCTCTCTGCCAGGTCCTGACTGGGACATGTTTATATATCCCACACCTGGAGATGGAGCTGTGACTTTGATGGATGCCAAGGCCATTTGCATGGCTCTAATTGAGAGTGGGGTCCAGTGGCTGTCTGTCACTGGGCTCCTGCTGACTTCCCTCACTGACCTCTCTGGGCTTACCTCTCCTGACTTACCTCCCCTGGGCTCACCTCCCCTGGCTTACCTCCCATGGGCTCACCTCCTCTGGGTCACCTCCCTGGGCTCACCTCCTCTGGCTCACCTCCTCTGGGTCACCTCCCTGGGCTACCCTCCTCTGGGTCACCTCCCTGGGCTCACCTCCGCTGGCTCACCTCCTCTGGGTCACCTCCTTTGGCTCACCTCTGTGGACTCACCTCCCCTGGCTCACCTCTTCTGCCTCAATTCCTCTGGCTCACCTCCCTGGGCTCACCTCCCCTGGGCTCACCTCCTCTGCGCTCATCTCCTCTAGCTAACCACTGACGGACAGGAGCTTATGAGGTTCAGCCTTGACACCTCCATGGCCAAGGATGGTGCAGAAACTACAGTGTCCATCCATCGGCAGAACCTGCCGTGGTGTCGTGGAGAGAGCAGGGGCTCTGGTGTCTGAGGCCCCGGGTCTCAGGGCCTCCTCCTAGTGGGAGTCCCGACCTTCAGTGAGCCTCGGGTCCCTCAGTGGGGAAGTGGGAGAAGAAAAACCCACTGGGATGTGCTGTTCTCAGCGCAGCCAGAGGCCACATTTATGGGGCTGGAAGAACCTGTGATTTTTAGAGAACGAGGGCTTTGGACATGGCAATGTGAGAAGCAGTCTTTACTTGGCACTTCCAGTGCTCAGGCACGCGGCTCAGTGCTCTGTGTGGAACAGCCTGTGTCAGCCTCCAGCCGAGCCTGTGAGGAAGGCACTCTCATCATCCCATTTTACAGACGAGACTGGGCTCAGAGAGGTCAAGCAACTTGCCCAAGGTCACAGAGCTACTGAGTGTCAGTCACACAAGCAGCAGCAGCCAGGGCGATCCTTTGTAAAATAAGAGCCAGAGCAGCTCTCTTACCCGCTTAAACCTTCCAGTGACCTCCTGTTGCTCTTTCATTAAAAGCTGAGCTCCCTGCCTTGAC
>PVKY010002414.1:0-25730 GCA_004027775.1 Bradypus variegatus | reverse complement strand
GAGAGATGCCAGGGTGGAGTGCTCATTTATCCTGGTTATTGCTCATTTCACCCTGTGCTTTTCTCTCTGCACTGTGTAATTCTCCAACGCTAAGTCCCAAATCTGACACCTTACTTCCATGGTCTTTATATAGTAGTCCCTCAATAAAAGTTTGTGCATTGAACTGGATGCGGGATAGGGGAAAGAGCTGTATTTCCGTGGTTTAACTATGCCCTGCTGAGCCTCAGTCTCTCCATCTGCAAATCAAGAAAGGCAGCTGGACTGGGCAATGGGCCCCTCCCACCTCTTACCTATGATGGCTGTGGGCTTCACCAGCCTCACCACCTCCTCTAGGGACTTCACTTCAGGATGGTCCTGAGCAAACATCTCTTTCTCATGGTTCAGGTGGCTCCTCCCCTGCAGGAAGAGAAGGAACATGAAGCAGTTGGGTAGGGAGCACAGATGCATTTGGAGACTCCCACAGTATTCCCTGCTGAGCACCATTCTTTGGTCTGAGTTATCAGAACCCTTGGGGTGAGTCCTCTTGATCAGATTTCCTTTTGGTACCTAAGGGTTCTTAACATGTGTATTTGTGTGTGTGTTTGTGTTCTAACCCAAACACATAAGAAGAATCCTTAAAACGTTTCTTTGAGTTGCTGGGGTCATGGCTTCCTGGCACAGGACAGAAAGGCTCTCAGGACATGTCTGAGTCTGACCAAGATCCTTGGCCCCAAAGCATTCAGCACCCAGGCCTAGCTCATGAGCTACCTGGTGTCAGGGAGCTAAATTTGGCTTTACAAGAGCCACTAAACTTCCTGTCAGTACCACTCAGCAGAGCTCCAGGACAGGCTTGGAATGGTTGGTGGTGCCCAGCAAGCTCTGGAGTGCTCTCATTTCTTCAAATGGAAGTCAGTCAGTGAGAGGCTGGCATGAGTCCTAGTAAATGGTTGCAAATGTTTCTGATGACTCCTTTAGGTCACATGGCCTCATGGGATAACCTGGGGTGGGAGGAGGAATCTCCAGGCCTTACTCCCTTCCAGCAGTAGTCTGACTCCATATGGAGCAACAGAAAGGTCACTGTCTGCTGAGAGGTCTCTGCTATTCTTGGTCAATGGCTTCATCTACTTCTCCAGTTCCCACTGCCACTGTGTTAGTGAAATTCTAGGAATGAAAATGTGGAGCTCAGAGTGAAGCTCTAAGGTCGGGAGTCATCCAGTTGCACCCCTCACCACATTCAGTTGCCCACACAGAAGATGGACTGTTTGTCTCTCATTCACTCTTTGACTCAGACCTCAAACAATTATTATGTGCTTGCCATGAGCTAGGCATCAACCTCAAGAATATAGAACCTAGGGGGAGACAGGCAAAGCGGCACCTGTGTGCACCATGGTAGGTGAAATGTCTGGAGGAAGGAGGGCTATGTGAGCACAGAAGTAGGAAATTAACCGAGACATAGATGCTCAAAGAAAGCTTTGGGGAGCAGGTTAATACTGAAGCTAAATCAGAAGATGAGTAGGAGTTAACAGGGAAGGGGTTGAGGTCTGAGAGCAGGTGCCTGACAAAAGGGAGAAAAGCACTTTAGGCAGAGAAGCAAAATGTGCAAAGACATGGAAGTGAGTGAGCATGTTACTTTTGGAGAACTGTGATTCAACATGGCTGAGGAATACTGCAAGGCAGGAAGGGGCAGGAGATAAGGCTGGAGGAGGCACACATAAAGCTTTCGGACAAGAACCATTAAGGCTACTTTGTGAAGAGTCTTTTGCTCTGGAGTTTAGGCTACAGTCGTCCATTTGCTCCCTATTTTGTCTGAGCAGTTTGTCCCTTGGAGCCCTCTTCCAGTCCAGTCCCTGACCTCCAGGTCTCCAGACTGAAAGTACCTTGACAATGAGCCCTTTGGAGTCCACCATCCAGATCTTTCTCGTAGCCTCTGCCTTGGGGATGCCTTCTTTCTCTAGGGCCATTACAAGGAGGTGGGCAATGCCCATGGCTGCCTGGTGATAACAAAAGACAGATAGATGTTCAGATACAGGAAAAAGCTACTCAGAATTTATCAGATGCCTCACCAACATGAACCCTTTTCTCCTTGCCACCCTCCATGCCTAGGAGACCCAGTTAGTCTCTTTGCCTTGAGACACTCAAATATTGGGGCCCAGGTGCTGAAATTATCATGATACACCTAGGCTGCTTCCACTTCTAAGAACCTCAGAACACTGCCCCTCTTTGATGCCTTGCCACCCATTCTTTTTTTTTTAAATCAGAAAAGTTGTGGGTTTACAGGAAACTCATGCATAAAACAGTGTTCCCTTGTATCACCCTGTTATTAACACCTGGCATTAGTGACTTTCCACTCATTCTTTTCCTCCTACTGGAACAACAGTAGAGACACCCCCCCCCAGTGGCACCTACCTCACCTGCACCTTGGAAAACAAACACATGGTTGGAGAGCTTGTTCTTGGTGATTCGCAGAGCTGCCAGGATCCCTGCCACGGCAACGGAGGCTGTGCCTGTAACAGTGGGTTGGCATCAACTTCTGGCCCCTGGCCCCCATACCCCAGAGAAGACCCTCAATAGTGTCCCCCACACCTAGGACCTGTGGGGGGACAACTTTCCTTAGCCCTTGTGTAAGTCAATCCTGTAGGCATGTAGGTTTTGGAGCAAATCCACGGCCTCTTTTGCAGATAAATCTCCTTTTGAGAAACAGCTCCTGGACCCTGGGAGAGAGGATTAACTTCTTGCCAGGTACTGCTACCATCAACATTCACAAATGCAATGATGAGGATAAATATATACTAGGATCCAACAAGAAGTGTTAGCTTCATAGAATGATTTAAGGGATAAAAGAACAAAAAACACATCAAAAATGAGACCACAACCTAACCACGAGACATCAAGTGACCGTGGGGCCCGAGCCGCCTATCTTATCCACCCAGCCTTAAGGTTGGGAGTGCCCAGTAGTGTTCCGTTATTAAACGGCTTGAGCATATCCACAAGATACAAGTCAGCTGCATACACAGGTAGCTCAGACTCCTTCCACACCTCCTCCGGCTGCATAACTTTCTCTCCCTCAGTCCACACCTGTGGCTTCACTGGGAACCTTGTGACTACTAGCTGGCCAAAGAGAAAACAAACCTGGGCTTGGCTTATAAACTGTACTCGATATGCTGGCACCAGCAGTGGATGGCTGTAGTTCCACAGCCTCAATAAAAGGTAGTAGCCCTGGAAGGCAGTGGTGAAGGAATCTTTCCAGGGAACACACTTCAAGTCGTACATTTGCTTTTCCACTTTTTCTCAACCAAGAGGTGGCTAGATCTGCACTACCTCATAAGCAGTTGCTAATGGTTTAGCTGGATGGTCAGGGACTTGGAAAGAACAAAATAGTAAGATCTTGGGTGGACCTCTTGGAATAGCCACAGAGTGTGAAGATGTTTGGGTCCCATATGAAAGCTCTCCAAAGGGCACACTGAAAAGAGGCTTTCAATAATCAGGTGGATTAAGTGACATGTTGTGTGTGTCAATTAGCATTTTTCCCAGCCACCACGAGTGTTTGCTCAATGGGCTTAAAAGTTATACAAAACAACCGTGATGGCAAGGATGGAAGCTTTGTGACATAGGGGCTAGCAGTCTGCGAACCACGTTTCCACTTTGCCAGCTGGCTCTATATTAGGCTTTGCTATTATGGGGCCCCAGAGGGAGACTGAAAGGCTGGAATAGGGGGTGGAGAAACTTTTTTTCTATTCTTTACACATCACCCCAGTCTTGTAGGAGTGCCAGATAAAATAGAGGACACAGTTAAATTTAAATTGTAGGTAAACAACAAAGAATTTTTTAGTAAAAAAAAGTTCCAAATATTGTATGGGACATACTTGTACAAAAAATTTTTCAGTATTTATCCAAAACTCAGATTTCATTGGGTGTACTGTATTTTGTTTCTGCTAAATCTGGCAACCCCGAAGCCTTGGTTCTTCACCTCCACAAGAGCAGCTGTTCCAGCAGAAGCAGGTGAATCCAGTTTGACGTTTTCCCATCACTTACAGATTGGTGACATAGCACACTCCCCAGTGACGTGGGCACCCCCCAGCATTCCTTCCTCCAGGTCTGGGTCCAGGCCCTTGGGGCCTCCCCGCCCTCCGAGCACCCAGCACCACTACCCAAGCAGGGCCGGATCCTTGGAGGCCTGATTTCAGCCCTCAGGGCCCCTCCTCCAAATTTCTAGGTTTTAATAGTTCAATCCTCTTCCCTTTGTTCCCCCAGCTGCAGGGGTGGTAGCAGATAACTCCATGATAACTTAGTGTTTCTTTTTGCCTTTTCAGTTCTTTAGTATGTAATTAACAATTCTTTATATTAGGTTTTCTCTGTTAAAATAAATGATGTAGACCCTGACTGGACTCTGATTGATACAGAGTTCACAATAAAGTAATCAGAGCTGGCAATGTTAAGCCTCCATGATGGTCAAAGAAATGGAAATTAAAATGATTGCTACTTATGGCTTATTAAATTTGCACAATTAAAAAAATGATATTATCTAGAGCTAGTTAGGGAGCAGTGAAAGGTAAGAAGTTCCAGGCTACAATGTTGGTGACATTTTAAGGTACTACAACTCCTTTTGGAAAATTATTTTCCAGTATAGACCTAAGGCAAAAAATGTTTTTGCCCTTTGACCTCATACGTCTACTTCTGGGAATCTGTGTGTGGAAAAAATCCAAAATATACACACTAGGATATTTATGACAGGGTTATTTGTAATTCAGAGTGACTAGAAATGACCTACATAATCAACAAAGGAGTAATGGTTAAATAAATTGGCTACTGTGGACATTCAGTGGAATATTTTGTAGCCATTAGAAATGTCCATTATGAAGATTATGTAGCCACACGGAAAATGCTACAAAGCTAGTAACTTGTATCAGGTATTATTCAAAGCGCTTTATATGTCTCAATTCATTTGATCCTCACTATTATCATCTCCATTTTACAGATGGAGAAAATGAGGTACAGAGCATTTTGGTGAACTGTCCAACATCATTTAACAGAGCCAGGATTTGAATCCAGGGAATCAGGCTCAAGGGCTGGTGTTCTTAACCACTAAACTATGCTTCATTGAGTTAACTGGAAGAAACAGAACCTCAAACTATATATACAGTATGATTTTAATTATAATGAGATACTACACATAGAAAGAATTTGGAAGGAACTGCAAAATACTGACCTGGTTGCAGAGTGGGAGTATGAGAGAATTTTCTATTTTCTCGTTCCAGTTTTCCAGGTGGTTTGCTTTTTGCTAGCTCTGGGGTTGGGCCTGCTGCCAGAACATGTGTTAGACTTGTGCCTGTCTTAGAGGCTGTGTGCTGGGCCAAGATGGAGGCATAGCAAACAGCTAGAGTTAATAAGTGCACATCCCTCAGTGTGCACAGCAGAAGGTAGGGCCCCAAGCAGGAACACGCTCCCTAGAGGACAGGTGTGGGTTCTTCTGTCTTCACACTCTTATTAGACACAGCTAAACTGTCAGCAGGGTCCCAGCACCAGGCTGAGGACACCTAACATCCTTCTGAGGGTCCCCCAGGAGCTCAGAGTGCTTTTACTGACCGCCTACCAGGCCACAGGCACCTTTCCAGACACTGTGCAAGAAAGAGGAATCGGAAATGGTCCCTGCTGGCAAGGAATGCACGATCTACTAAAGTTTGGGCACAAACAACTGTAACAGATTTAGTTGTCCAGAGGTCATTGTTTGGAAATTCACTATTTATTGAGCATCAATTACGTACTAGACTCTGGGGTATGAGGATACAATTTGTAAAGAAACAGACCAGGTTCATTCCTGCTTTGTAAAGAAAGAAGTTATTAAATGATCACCAGTGTGTTGACTGTTGTAAAAAAGTTGTTCATGCTGCATTTTTTGATAGTTGATGTGTAGAAAAGTATAGCATCAAACTACCTTTGAGCTTCATTCTTCCCTGTGTACTCTATGTACCATTCGTATTATTCATCCTTCCTTAAACTTGCCATGTAAGTTTACACTTCTGTGCTTTTACTCATGCTGAACTCACTATCTATAAGACCCTTCGGCAGCTTTTTTTTTTTTTAAGATTCAGCTCAAATTTTATCTCATCTGTGAGGCATTCTCTGCTCCCCCCAGGCATCATTAACCACCCTTTCTTTTCCCACATCTCCTTTTTGCCTAACACAAAAAAGGTGGGTTTTGAATGCAGCATTGTACTGTATTCAAAAGAAATAGGAAATTGACATCCAAGAAGGCATCTAAAAGCAATTTCGATAATTATTTAAATCACCCGAAGAGGTGGCAAGGAGAATTGTATTGTATGACCCTCAGCAAAATCCCCAAATATTCTTTGTACACCATCTTCTTCAAAGTCCACTTATTATAGCAGCCACTCCCCAGTTCTCTGTCTTCCTGCAAACAACTACATCCCATTTTCTCTGCCCCTCAAAACCTACTTTTGTTCTAGCTCTACCGAGTCAGTATCTGCATTTCAAAAGACCCCCAGATGATCTGCATGCCCATTAAAATTTGGGAAGCACTGAATTAGATGGCTTCTTTACATAAAATACTAGTTTCCATTGGGTGGAGACGGAGTTTTCTGCTCCTCGGATTTCTATTTCGGGACAGCCTTTTTGCTTCCTGAAAGGCGGCGCTGCGCAAAACCTGTACCACTAGATGGCGCTGAAGATATTCCACCAGAAAAGCTCCCGCAGACAGCAAACCCACGGAGGACTACCTTCCTGGGTGTCAAGTATTTTGGAGTTAGAATCTGAAAGCTGAATAATTGGGCATACTCTGAGAAATTCTGCACTGGATGGGGACTGGAGATCATGACATCCAACACTCTAATTGTACAGAAGAAGAAACTGAGGCCAGAGAGGGGCAACGGCTTGCCCAGATCAGTTACCCAGTTGGAGGCAAAGAAGGGGAACCTGGGGTGCTCTTTCCACTCCTTCATGGTTGATGTCTGCTTAGACAGCCTTGAAGGCAGCAGGAGAGACGTTACAGGGTTTCCCTGGGAAGAACTCAGGCGGGGGTGGTATTGGAAGCAGAGGGAGGTGAACAGAGGCTGTGAATGTCAGCTGAGACTCTGGAAGGGGTGGAGGAAACAAGACTCACAGATTTTGGTGACAGGATACAAAGGCAACTACCATTTATTGATTGCTCACTGTGACCTTGGCTCTGAGCTACATGCTTACCTGCATCTCCTCATTTAATCTTCTCAACAACTCTATGAAGCAGGAACTGTTATTATTCCACTTTTTTTTCTCAAAAGTGGAAAGTGTCAAAGAAAATAGAAACCATCAGGAAAGAACTTCTGAATCCTTTCATCACCAAGTCTGTAAACTCTCTGCCTCCAAGTCCATATTTCTCCTATTATCGTAGATGAACTCTTCCTGCTCCTAGCAAAAACCACCTCCGCTTGTGTGTTGATTCCATCATTCTTGCTTACAAAAGGAATTTGTTCCTGTAATTTTCTCCCCCTTTTCCTGAATCCTCAATTTCCCCTCTCTGCTGGATCATTCTCATCAGCAGGCAAATATGCCATAAAGCTCCCATCTTAAAAAGGTTCTCCCTTGGCCCTATGTAGCTCCCACCCTATTTCCTACTCCCCTTTGTAGCCAAACTCTCCTGAAGAGCTGAATATACTCGCTGCCTTCATTTCCTTCTTCTAGGTCTCCCTGAAACCCAGTACAATCAAACTTCTGTCCCCACTTTTTGTTAAGGTCACCAAGTACCTCCACACCCTCAAATTCAGTGGTTTATCCTCTGCCCTCCTCCTCCTTAACCTCATGGCAGCACCTGATACTGCTGTTCTTACTTTCCCTTGGGAAACTCTTCCGTTACTTGGCTCCCAGGACCCCACATTCATTGGCCACTTCTCTAGCCGCTACATGGTTTCTGTTACCTTCTGTGAGATGGCAAGTTATCCTAATTACAGTCCAGAACTCAGAGGGAAAAAATGCAGCTCTTAAGCCTCAAATTATAAAGATTGGCAAATAAAATTATCATCACCATCGTTAACTTTCATTTTGGGGGAGCACCTGGGCCAAGTGCTAGGGATTTAAAAACAGCGAGGAGAGGAAGCTGCTTGGAATTTTGAAGGCAACCACTCTGAAAGACTGGAGGTCCAGGGATGTGTTGGAATGTGGCTTGTGCCCATAAATGCCACAGGCAGTTCAAAGTGTGACTGGTTGTTCCCTGTTCACTATGACAGAAAAACAAGTTTTCCTGTTTAGAGTGAGCTTTCCAAAATTGCATTTCCTGCAAACTGAGTACTTGAGGTTGTAAGTTCAGGAAATAGCAAAAAAGGTCAAGCTGAAAATGTAGTTTCTATTCTGCTTTTAATAGTTACATTGGAAAAAGTTAAAGGAAATTTCCATGCTGAACAACAGATTATTGGGGGAAAGGCAAAGAATTAACTACTTTATCAGATGAGGGCAAGACTGTGGAAACAGGCAGGGTGAAGGACAGGGACAATTAGGCTTGGTTGGGGTCTGGGCCAGGTAGCTTTGGAGGCCTGTTGAGCCTGGGCCCATGACGGGATTGGACGTCTTCTATTCTAAGGCCAGACATGCTTCCGTGATCCACAAGAATGACCTTTCCACAGCAACCAGTCCATTCCTTTATTCATTAACATCTTGTCTTAGTTTGCCAGGCTGCTACGACAAAATGTCATGCATTGGGATGGCTTAACAATAGGAATTTATTGGCTCATGGTTTGAAAAGGCTGCAAGTCCCAAATCAAGGCTTTAGCAATGCAATGCTTTCTCCCCAAAATCTGTACAATTCTGGTGATGTCTTGCTGCAATCCTTGAGGCACTGTGCCTTGCATCGCTGCCTCCTGTCAATGGCGATCCCTCCCTCTCCTTGTGTCTGCTCTTTCGGTTTCCTCTGACTCCCAGCTTCTAGCTCTTCCCTTTATAAATCCTTCAGTAATATGGAGTAAGACCACCCTGATTCAGTTGGCCACACCTAAGTAGAACCTCTGATGATCCTAATCACAAATGAGTCCACACCCTGACTCACTTTAACATATCCAAAGATACTATTTACAAATGGTTTCATACTCATAGGAATGTGGATTAAGATTAAGAACATTTATTTCATTGGGGTCCTCATTCAATCTACCACACATGGATTGAATGCCTATTCTGGGCCTTCACAGAGCTAGGCCTTGGATATACAAAGATGAATAAAACAATCTTGTCAAAGAGTTACCAGCATAAATGTTCAGAAAATTCAAGTTCCCAAGGCCTTCTAGATTACTTCAACCCTATTTCTGTGGCATGAGAGGAATTTTCTCGTGCTCTCGGACTCTCTGAAGGCAGTTCCTGGTTCATGGAAAAAGAAGGATTAGGCCTATTCCACCACAGTTTGGAAGGACCAAGAGAGAATAATTACCATCTTCTTGGCTTCTCTGGTGTCTTAACAGGGTAAAGGGGAGTTCTCAGAGGAGCCAGGATCAGAAGCAAGAAGCCCATGTGAACCTCAGGGTGAGGGAGGCCCTGGAGTGAAGAACAGCCTCAGAACACAGGAAGTCTTTGGGGACTGGGAAGAAATGAGGTTGAAGAGACCAGGGGAAGTTTCCTTATGGGGCGGAGAGAGAGGAGAGACTAGAACTGCTGCTCAGTGTGAATGGTGGTGGTGGGTGGCGGGGAGGGGGGAGCAGACCCATGAGAGCTGCAAAGAATCTCTGGTATCTTGTAAACAGGATAAACCAGCTGGAAAAAAGTTCTCAGAGCTGATCCACTCCTGTCCTTCTGTCTCTTCCCTACTGTGGCAGCTGTGACAACTCCAAATGGCACCCCTTCCTCCCCCGACCAAGGTGAATATCTTTCAGGGATGTTTCACACTGACAGCCCCATCCAGAGCCCTGGGGAACTTTGAAGCAATTTGCTAAGTGGGCTAGCATTTGTCCCAGGGAAGGATGCGTGACCATTTGGCTGCCTGTGGAACAGGCTTGCACCGGGTGCAGTGTCCTGGGGAAGGTAACAGTCGAGTCTTTAAGATCAAATAGAAATTAGCCAAGAGGGGAAGAGATTTCTAAAGAGAGGGACCAGAATGGTCAAAATCACAGAGCTGGCAGACAACCTGGCATATTCCCAGGACAGTGAGAATTCAATGGGCTGGAAGAATAAGGCATGTGTGGGAAAGTGGAGAGGGGTGAGGTGGGAGTCCTGCTCCCTTCTCCTCAGGCTTCCCCAGCCCTGGGCTCACACCTGCTCACCTCCATCAGCACCTCCGTGGTCCAACTCCCAGGGCCTACTCTGTCATAGGTGACATATTAAACCAGTTCTTTCCCCTCCTTCCCCCCACTCATACATACATGTCAGGAACCTATGATGCACTAGAGACCTTAGCAGCAGGTACTGTGAACTGAGCACTCTTTATGCCCGATCCTGCCCACACACCGTTTCAGTCCTTACAACAACCTTGTGCCATAAACAGGGTGGATGTTGGAAACACTTAGGCTTTGATCAACCCGAATGTTGGAGCTGGCCTTATAAGAGCATCTTGCCCTCTGGCAGCACTGGCCGATGATCACTCTTGGCTGTGAATACTGCCATGTCCATTTCATGGATGAGGAAAAGAAGGCTTTAAGAATTTAAGCCAGTTGGCCAGAGTCACAGGCAGGTAAGCAGAAATTCAGACCGAGGCTTGTCTCAGTCCAGAGTCTGACTGTTACGCACTCGGGCTCACAAATTAAAGCTTAACCAAAGTGTGAGGAGGTGATTGTGATCGGATCCAGCGCACAGGCACCCTAACAGGCCTTCTGGCTTCTGGAATGTGGCAGGACTGGGGGACAGCACAGGCCCAGGGAAGGCTGGGGCTGGGGGTGGGGTGGATGCCCCGGGGCTGACACGCCAGCTGGGCTTTCCCACCCCCGCCACACTGTGTGGGCAGCTTGCACGTGAGGTGGGAGCCAGAGTCACTAGGCCAGCAGCGTCGGGGCCTGGCTCCTCGTGTGCTCTGCTTCCCAAGGATGCAGCTGGCCCATCCCCAGCATGACCAGTCCCATCACCCTTCCCTTTCCAGGCCTCTCTTTCCTCCCCTAAGAGCAGAGATGCCTCCCTGGTTGCAGCTGAAACAACAAAAGTCACCTGAGCCTCTGCCTTTTCCAGAATTCCTGCAGAGGCTGCCAACAATGAGTCAGTGCATGCTTGCCAAGGACCAGGTCCCGGGCCTGGGTGGAGGTTTTCCATGAGTCTGAGCTGGGGTGGGGGTGGGGGAGACAACTGGCAACCCTGGGGAGCCTCTTTTTCCTTCAAGTGCTGGTGCTCCAGGGGGGCCCAGCCCCATGCCTGGCCCTGGGGGGTAGGTGATTCCGTGTGGTGCAGTGGACCCAGCTGGAGACACTTCAAATAGTGTGCCCTGCTCGTGCGCAGTGCCAGGCAGGCCCTGTCCTCATGGGGCTCAGCCTAGTGGGGGCTCCCAAGGCCTTTAGTTATTTTTTTCCTTGTTCCACTCACGATGGGAGCCTGGGCTGTGTACAGGGTTGCCCCTTGTGGGGTTCCAGGCAGACTCTGAGAACCTGTCTCTGGGTCCTTGCTGGGTGGACTGGGCCTGTCTCCAACTCTCATGATTTTGGTTCCTGATTACCACTAAGATTCCCTACCCCTTATCCTTCCCTCCTACCCTTTTTCCTTCCCTCCCTCTAATTCCATGTATGGAGATTTTCCTGTCCTATTTCTGAGCATGGCGATGTATTTTTGTTTCATTGTTGTATCTGGAAGTAAAGGGGACAATTTCAGCATTAATCTTAATCTTCCATGTTGACCCAGGAGCCCTGGAATTCTTCACCCATCTTCTAATTGCCCACTTAGCAATAAGAATAAATAAATAATTTAGACTTCTGACCCTGGACCCATCACTAACCAGCTTGTGACTGTGGGCAAGCCCCTTCCCCAGGGCTGGGCCTCACCTTCAGGGTGTGTAGGGACTAGGGACAGAGGGGATGAGAGCAGCAGGATGCTGGAGAGCAGCTCCACTCAAATTTATGGGGGCGCCTGGGATTTAATCCTTAGCAAGGAGACCCTGCCGAGCGCCTCGCACCCAAGAGAGCAAGCAGGCAGCCTGGTTCATGGAAAGGGCTCAGGGTTCTCAGTCAGAAAAGCTGGTTCTGGTCCCAGCTTTGTGTCTGTCTGGCTTTGTGACCTTGAACAGGTCTTTAACCCCTGTGCTTCAGTGACCTCATCAGGGACATGGTCAGCACCGTCTGTCCTTCCCACAGCAGGAAAGGGAGACTGCTGTGAGAAGCTAGTAAGAGTGTGTGGAGGAAAAGCAGTTTTCAAACCTACCGTTCTGTGTATAGGTAAAATGGTATTATGATCTGTCAGAGTTTGCATTCTGTGGGAAACAGATTCTGAGACAACTGAGTGTTCAGGATGTTACTAGGAGTGCCTGGGGAAGGAGGGGAAGAAGCAGGACTCGGCAGAGGGAAATGCTGAGCCCCAAAGCATCAGTTACTCCCATGGGGAGCTATGGAGTGAAAATATATTGTTGTCCTGCCTTGGGCCAAAATGGGCCTTTATATTCCTCCTGCTTCATGGCAGGACTAGGGGGTGGGGTGAGGGTCTCTCACAGCTGAGGCTCTCCCGGAAGCAGGTGAAGTCCCCAGGAGATGGGGCAACAGTCCTTCCTTGAAGGAGGACCTGGGCATGCCCACCCTTGCCCTCCATGCCCACCTCTTTTGTGTAGTTCATTTTATGGTCCCACCTAAAGGTCAGGCTGTGCTGATCAAGGGATGGATATGATAGGACTAGTTGCCAGCTCTTCCCAGAAGTTTTCGATTTATGACTTTAGTCTTTAATTTCTGAGAAAAGAATGGCAATGCCTCTTCTGTTTGCTGTGGGACCCAGAAAGCTATCCGATCCAGGCTTGCCCGGGAGCAAAATAGACTCTACAGGAACTGGCTATAGGTAGGGCATAAACAAATACCAAGGAATTGCAGCAAACGAATTGAATTAGTTAAAAAAAGCTATGTATGTATGTATGAGAGGGTACACATGAAAACACGTATACACATCTGGGAATAAGCACACCTGGGGGTGCATTTACATGTGAGCGCGTGTGGCAATTTGGACAACAGGAGGCTGCAGGGGAGGTGTGCAGTGTAGACACACCCCCATGAACAGATGGGTGTGTTTATGAGAATGTTGTGTTGCATGTGTAGACTTCATTCATTTATTTTTCAAACATTTAATAAGCCTCTTTAATGTGCCAGGTGCTGTGCTAGGTGCCGTCCTAAGTGCTGGGGATACAAGAACAGATAAGACATGGCCCCTGCTTCCAGAAGCCAAACGTGGGGACACAGACAGTGCAATACAGGCATTTGGGGGGCAGTGTGGTATGAGTATCGAGAGAGGGGAGCACAGTTGGCTATGGGAACACCTAGGGGGTTACTCAAACCAGGGTGGGGGACCAGGGACAGGATGTGGGAAATTCTCAGGGCAGGAGACTCTCAAGCTGGGTCTTGAAGGGTGAGTAGGAGTTCTTCAGGCAAAGATGATGGGAAAGTGTGTTCTGAACAGAGAAGTAGAACTTTCACAAGCAGAGAGAAATGACTAGTAAGGAGGTCACGAGATGATCTGGAGCAGAAGAGAGAAACAGAGATGAGCTGGGGGGATAGGTGGCACAGGTAGGCCGATCTCCAAGGCCTTACATTTTCAGTGAAGGAGTGTGAACTTTCTCCTGAAGAGGGGGCAGTAGAGTCAAATTTTCATTTTAGATGCTCACTTTGACTTCATTGTGGGGGCAGATGGGCTATAGGGCCAGGATGTGTTCCTTAGTGTGGGTGTAGGAGGAGGGATACATGTGTCTGTACATCTGGGAGTTTGTGCACCAGGTGTGCAACCCACGTCGGCTTGTTTTCCTCTTTCACCCTCTAGCTTTGGCAGCCTCTGTGGGCTCAAGGGAATGGTCGTCCTGCTGCTGAGTCTCAGGTGAGTGGCAGACAGGAGAACTGGTCAGAGGCTGGCCAGCGGGTGTTCCCTCTGGGTCCACAGGTGCACCCATGCCCGCTGGGCTGACAGCAAGGTGGCTGCGCCTCCTGCACTGGACTGCCCTGTCTGTGCAGAGGTGCCGAGCTGGGCTACACAGCCAATGCCTGTCCCAGCCCCACACATCAGGCCCAGGAGGGCAGGACGGTGATAGGCAGGGGGACGACACACCCCTTCTTCCCCTTTCTGAGTCTCCCCTTTCTGGGCATCCACTCTTCAGTCAATAAAGTCATGTACTTTTTATCTTAATTATCTAAGAATATGCTACAACTGCGCTATCCTGTCTCTTGACAAATTTATGACATTTATCATGTTTTTTAATAGTCTATAATGTGGACCAGAGAAAAGAAGAGGCATTTGGTTTTGTAATATGAATTTTAGATCTGGGAACAGTGCAGTCAGTGGTTATGAGCTTGGAATTTAGACTCTAAATGCCTGGGTTCAAATCTCAACTCTTTGTTTACTGGCCACATATATTACTTAATATCTCTGTGCCTCGGTTTCTTCATGTATAAGAAAAAGATGATGATATCTCATAGTATTGTTAGGATTCAATGAGTAAAGTGCTTAGAACAGTGCCTGGTGTATAAATATTCGACTATACATCTTAGCTATTATTATCTGGGTTTAAGTCTTTTTAGGCCTATCCCTAACTCGCTTGATGAAAAGTTGTGACCTCTTTGGGCCTCTTTTTTCCTCATCTACAAAATGAAAGGTTGGCCAGTCTTTTACCCTCAAGAACCAATACCTGTCTCCCAGTAACTCATTATTTTACCTGACAGTTTTAAAAGTGCTTGTGCCACACTTCATTTCTTAATGAGTGTGAAGACTCATCACGGTTTCTCTTAGGTTTTACAAAATACCAGAAACAGCTCACAGATGCTCCTTACAGCCCTTAGGACCGAGGACTCCTGCATCAAATGAGATAATCCCTGAAGGGCCACCCCTTCCACTCCAGTTTCAGGCACTGGCTCCTCCACAGTAAGGGGCACGTGCCTTCAGATGTTTCTGATCCATTGAACAAGTAACCAAGTTGACCCTAAACTAGAAGATACTTCAGGTTAGCTATTGAAGTGCTCTGGGTCCCTGGTGCCAGTATTTCTGAGGGTTATCGTTATAAACAGTACACATTCCAGGCAAGTTCAGAGAAGGAGTTGTACTGACTTTCCAAAAGAGATGCACCTTGTGTTTGGAAAATCCAAGTAGAAGTTATTGTAGCTGGGGAAGGCCATTTTTATGGTGAGTGATGCTTTGGTTTGATGAATCCTATGTGCTAGTACCTTCCATATATTAGCTCTTCAAATTTCCACAATAATCTTTCAGGGCAGTTCTTATCATCTCCACTGAATAGACGATGAAACTGAGGTTCAGAGAATTGACTTTTCCTAGTTCACCTTGCTAGTAAATGACAACAAAGTTAAGGGACTTGCTCAAGGTCACAGAACTAAGAATTAGCCAAGTGGGAGTTGAATCCAGGATTACTGCTATTTCCTCAACAGCTGCTGCCAGCAACTAGCTTTGAGGTGACCCCTTTTGGCATCCAGGTGAGCCTTGTGAAAAGGCTTTAGTTCTGTGGCTTTGTCAGATGGGTGGAGACCTACCCTGGATGTCATCGTTGAACATGCAGTATTTGTGGCGGTATTTCTTGAGCAGGCGGAAGGCATTGGCATTGGCAAAGTCTTCAAACTGGATGAGGCAATTTATTCCAAACCTGTGGGGAGGGAGAGGAAAGAATGTGTGATTGCCTATCCAAGGCACGTCCCTGGCAGATCCCAGCCTACAGCGGGGAGTAACAAGGTGCAGGCGAGGGGGTGAAGGTGGAGATGACATGGGTCATTTACCTGCAGTTTTGTCACCTGGATGGCTCATGGATTCCTAGAGAAGAGAGGGATTAGGGGCACCAGGCTTAGTGGTCAGCCAAGCTCATGTCACTGTCTCTAATGTGGCACCTATGGGCTACAGATGGCAGATTCCGGGGATTCTGGGAGGACTGAGACGGGGCATGCCCTCTCTGTGGTCTATGGTCATCTAGAATCCCAGCCGCTAGCTCGCTGTAAACTCAAGTGCATACGGAGAGCCTGGCTTCCCCATCCACAGGGCCTGCGAAGCCTCGTTAGCCTCCAAATAGCTTCCTCTTAAATCCTGAGGCCAGTCGTCCACAAGAGACTCCTTTGGCTCAAGCTCTGCTCCCTGATGAGATGAAAATAAGGTTGGAAAAGGCCAATAGACATCAACTGCCATCTACTAACATCTTGGTGAGGTTGTTCTCCAACTTGAGGGTATAAAGAGTCAGTCAGTGAACATCCCGGATGAGGCTGATTCTAATCGTCTAGAGAGAACTTTGAGAAACACTGCCTTGGTGTGTGTGGACAATGCCCATCAAGCTGCTTGATAGATCCTACTTAAAATCCAGGCTAGAAATGCCTCCTAGAGTTCAAGGTCAGGAAAAAGTTTAATTCCTAAAGAATGGCTGGTTCCTTTGAGTTTTAGAACCTATTTTTCCTCTTTTATCTTGCCTTTAAGGAAGCTGAGAGCTACGGTTACTGCTAATTTGAAATAGGTTCTCTCACCCGATGCTTTCCGGATGCACCCTCTCCCCTGCTCCATTCTTGTTCTTTAATGCTGGTTTTGACTATTTTGTTGTATTGTGTCTCTTTTTGGAGTCTTTATGGAAGCATAGTATGAATTATAAAAAAATACTTAATGCATGAACAAGGGTTAATTGTGACTAACAGTAACTGAGATCATCTTCACAAAGAAACATCTGGTTTGATCAGTAATGAGTGCCATGGACACATGTTAGGGAGAAGTGGTCTGACTGCTGTGTAGCTGCCATTCCCATTCTGGTGTGAACTTGAATCTTGGGACCAGCTTGGGAGCAGCTGTGGAAAGAAAAATGTACTACTACCTTGTTAGAAAAGGTAGGTGGGACACACACTTGGTGAGCTTCCTTTGCTATTGGGGACATGTTTTTATGAGGCTATTATGGGGGTGAGTGGCACTGAAAGTACCAGAAAACGTGTTTCAACCTCATAATTTTGTGCATGGCTTACCCTATCCAGCAGAAATGTCAGTGAGCAGGCACATACTTGCTCCTATGATAGTTCCTTCAGAAATTGAGCATGTTGGAGCTGTTGGTGAGGGGACTTGGAAATTAGTTCACGTAATAGGGACAGAAACAGAGAGGCAGTGCCTTGCCATAGTCCAATCCCAAGCATGCTGGGCTCGGGTCAGGAGCCTTGTGGGCTTGACCAGGTCCCTGCCACATATAACTGACTGACTTTGCACATGTCACTTCACCTCTCTATTCTGACTCAGTTTCCCATCTGTCAATGGGCACAACAATATCTGCCTGGTCAACTTCTGTGGTCTGTTGTGAAGATTAAACGCTGAGGATGATTTTTAAACTGTAAAGTGCCAAACCCACATGCCATCCTTGCCACAATTTTTATTTATGGTTACAGAGCAAGGGCTGATAGGGCTGGGGAAGGGACTCACCAAGTATCCTAAACCAACCATCCAGGCCTCTTCTCCTTGTACTATGAATAGCAATGACAAATAAAACCTCCTCTGCACAAATATAGTGCCATGCTTGCCAAGCCAAAATTTACTGTGAATTTTTGTTCAGGGTGTGAATTTTAACTATTTGGACTGGGAGGGGAGAACGGAATGTCTTTGGTGGCTGGTAACATTTTGCTACATATAATCCACACAAGATTCCCAGTGTTGCTCTACAACTGGCCTGGAGCTAAAATACTGAAAGGTCAGACAACAAACAATGTACTGCATATATTCCCTCTCTCTCTCGTAAACACACACACACACACACACACACACACACACACACACACACACGACCTTTAAGCAACACCACTGCTATTTGCTCAGGTAAAAAAAAGGCAAGAATTATGAACAAATATCTTTTCTTAGCGCACTATTACTATTTCATTAAATCTAGTTTTATATAAGAGATCCCCACCCCCCATGGAGCAGTTTTGATGGGCTACAGAGTATAACCTCATTAATTCAGGCCCCTTTAATCCTAACTTGAAATTGCATAAAAGGCTTTGTGGGTGACCTGTCAACAATGTGGACTCAGAATCTCTAGACCTCCTTAGATTTAGGGACCTTCTCCTCACCTTGAACAGCACCCTCGTGGCTGCTGCATGGACTGTGTCATCATTACCAGGAACTGCTCCTACTCTAAGATTTCACTGCCCCATTTCAGACTTGGGCCACAGTCTCTCCTACTTCCCCTGACTTCCATTCTTCTTTGTCTGCTTTTAGACCTCTGGGCTCTCCATTTTCTCCCAGTCCATTGGTCCCCTCCCTCAGGGATTTTTCACAAAGCCAGACCACTATTTAGTCTGAACCAACGGTGGTCACTTCAATCACTCTTTTAGTACTATCCATCCTTCCATCTGTCCATCCATCCAACCAAAAGCATCCACTGAGTTCACATGGTGAGCCGATACTGTAGCTGTTCAATAAATCTCTCAGGAAGGGGTGGATAAATGGAGGAGTTGGTGGAAATTAGTGTTGTGACTGAGTTTGCCTGTCAACTTGTTGAACTATTGAGAGCCAGTTAAGAACAAGAACAAAATCTCAAAGTGAAAATTGAAACGGCTGAGGTGGAAAAAAAAAAAAACTTCTCTCAAACTCCATAAATTACTTTCAATTCATTCATGTACATACAAATTCAAATAATGTGCTTTCACCAGAACACTAATTCAAATACTATTAATAGCCTAAAATATTCATTAAGACACTTCTACAAATAACAAAAACAAAAATAGCTAACTTTGACTGAATATGCTGGGCATTATGCTGAACTCTTACAAACATCATCTCAATTAGTAATCACATGACCTTGTGAAATAGGTACTATTTTCAGAGAAGGAAATCTGAGCTACAGATGTTGTTTGCCCCGGACTAATTCACTCTAACCCAGTTAGTATGTGGTGGAGCTGGAATCTGAACCCCGGCTCCAGAACCTGCCTTAGTTTAGCTTTAATAGCAACATGGATTTTTAATAGGGAGCTAATGCTTAAATTGTATAGAGTTTCTATTTGGGGTGACGGAAAAGTTTTGATAATGGATAGTGGTGATGGTAATACAACACTGTGGATGTAATTAACAGTACTGAATTATATATCTGACAGTGGTTAAACGAGACAATTCTAGGTTATATTCATGTTACAAGAAAAAAATTAACAAAGAAAAAGATAAAATCAAATAGGTAATAAAGTTGGCTTTGTTTTTTTCCATTGGGAAAGACAATGCCATATGGTAAAAAAATAAATAAAAGCTAAACAGGGAAACAGGAAAACTTTGTTCTTTTTCTGTGTCTGCCACAAGCTACACACAAGTCCTGGGTGAGCCTCCTTTCTTTCTCTGGGTCTCAGTTTCCTGCTCTGAGAGGGTTGTAGTTGTAGCATGAGTTGCTTAATGTAGGGGCTTGTAAGATATACATTATAAGCTTGATTCAGATATTTCTGCAACTCCAAAGTAGTGAGGTCTGACCATCTTAGTGAGAGCACCATGTGACAGGAAAATCTAGAGTCAGTATTTTAAAGTCCTTTTAAGCTTAAACAAATCAGTGCAGCCGAGGCAGCAGGGCCGAGGCAGCTCCCCTCACCTCCAGATGTGCAGTTGGAGCCCCTGGAAAGGGTTCCTGCTCGGGGCCCACGCCTCCGGCTGTGTGTGGTTTCCTGATTTTCATACTGACAGTGTACTGCTGACCTCCTCTCCTGCAGGAGCTGCCCTGCCCTCCTCTCCTGCTTCTCTGTCCCCTTCTACACTTTTGAACTCTTCACACTGAAGCCCTGGCAGCCACCGGGGAACATCTAATGATTCTCTAGTGGAGAATTCCCGCAATGGAGAAAGAAGCACTTCCCCAAGCCACACACGGAGCTGCCAGACTTCTGGGCCCTGGGGACTCAGCTGGGAAATGGCTTGGATCTGCCAGGGAAAGCATTCCAAGGCCAGGGCTCACTGAAAGACACCAGGCTGATGGGTAGATGTTTGAATTTTTTTTTTTCCCTATGCTCAGGCAAGGGGAAGCCTGCAAATGATGATCCGTGCCTGGGTGGCCTGGTGAGCTGTGTGTGACAGTGTGAAGAGACCCAGGCCAGGGCTACAGCATCTGCTACCTGGGCTACAGCCTTCCAAGAGGAAGGAGGGTCTAAAGGGGCTCTCTGCCCACACCACCACCACCCCCCACCCGCCCCTGGAAGCAGACTAAATGTAGCCAGAGGGATGTTGGTGACACAGAACATTTCAGAAGCTGAAGACCTGGTTTCTCTGCCTCATAAGTCAGGACCTGCCATTCTTTCCAACACCTGGGTCTGACCTCTTTAAGGCCTGAATAAATATGAGGGACCTGGGAAAAGCGGGTGAATTTGCTCAGCTTGTCTCCAAAAAGAATGACTAAATGCTATCACTCACATTTCCATGGACGTCCACTCTGTTTCCCCAACTAAAAACACACATGCATGCAAGACTCCCATAGCAAAGTGTTCAGCGAGAATATCAGTTGTCACCCAATGGAAAGCCATTTCCTTTATTTTTTTTCTTCCAGGGACAAGAGTTGACAGAATCATGAAAGCTGTAGATCTTTGTTTTCATCTTGTATATTCCATTAAAATCTAGTCCCTTGAGAAGCTCTCAGAAACAGGTTACATAGCTAAATAAGTTTGGGAAACACTGCACATTTCATATTACACATGCAATACAGATTAAGACTCTGAAAACTCCTGTATTATAGGAAACTAAGCATTTTTCTAAACTTATTTGACCAGAGACCTTACCGTGCTGCAGCCCACCCTGGCCTTCTGTGGTGGAGCACACTTTGAGAGACACAACTCTCGGCTGAAAGAATTTTTTTATCAGATGGAGCAGGTGGATTCAGGGTAAGGTCAGCTCTTGCTGGGATTCTTGCAATCACTTTTAGCCAGGAGTATATGATAACTGATCTTCCCTCCACAAGGATCTCCTCCCTCCTCCTATCTATCCTCCATATCTCTTTAAACACAAACCTGTGCAGACCATTCATTTTCTGAAAATCCTTAGAGGGCTCCCACTGCCTCTGAGAGGTAATCACTTTGGCCCCAACCTCATTGCTCAGCACCCCTCCCACATCTTGTAGTACTCCAGGTACATTTTGCTTCTTCCCAAGCACTCTGGGCCCTTGCACAGCTCCATGTCTGTGCTCAAGCTGCTGGCCTAGGAGGCCCTTCTCTCCCAGGCCAACTCCTACTCAGACTGTAAGGTAGGCTCAAATGTTACCTCCCCTAGGAAGGCTTCCATGATCCATGTCCTTTCCTACCCTCTGGGCAGAACTAATTCTTCTGTTCTCTGGGATCCCATGAAACCCTGGACAGACCCTATAATAGCATTTATCACATTGTATCACAGTTATTTATTGACATTTCTCTTTCAATTCAATTAAAGAAATATATTGGACAGGGTATTCTCTTTGGGTCGGGAACTATACCAGGTATGATATAAAGATTCAACACACATTTCAAAGTGTCTGCTACAGACAAGGCATCAACTTAACAGCTGAGAATACAAGGACAGCTAACAGGATCTCATAGTCTGAGGGGGACACAGAAAAGAAAAAAGCAATTGTGTCAAGGATATTAATAAAGGTATATGCTAGGTACATGGGAGGCCTCTACGAGGGTAGACAGCTCTGCATGGGAGGCAGGCAGTGATGGCTTCACAGAGCAGGAGACTCTCAGAGATGGGTCTTGAAGGATGAGCACAAGTTCATCGGCAGACTGAGTAGGAGAGGATGGGGGCAGGAAGAAGGGCATCTCAGCCAGAGGGAATAGCATGTGCATGTGGAATGAGAGAGTATGGTGCTTTTCTGGAGCTGCAGGTAAGTAAAGAGAGAAGAAGAGGAAGTAGGGAAAGATGAGGCTGGGTAGGAATCCAGGGGCCATCCCTTTCGAGACCTGTATGTGAGACACAGGTAACCTAGACAGTAGTGTCTAGTGTAGCCTGGATAGTCTGGAGGGAAATGGGGACCACTGAAGGGCTTTAGGCAGGAAAGCAGCATGTGTTTCAGAAATTCATTCTAGCAGAATGGGTAGTGGGTTAGACAGCTGGGAAGACATATTGGAGACAAGGAGGCATGTAACACCAGCGAGAGGTCATGAACTCCTAGCACAAGGTGTAGGGACACAGAGGGAGAGGAGGGGTTGGATAAAAGATGTTAAGGAGGTAAAACACAGGATGGAGGAAAGACAGAGTATGCGGAGAGTGGAGAGAGCTTTGGGATCAGACAAATCTGGTTCTATCATTTCTAAAGTTGTGATCTGAGGCAAGTTATTTAACCTGAGTTTTTGTTTCTTTACGGATAATAGAGTGGGATAATAATACTTCTCTTGCAGTCCTGTTGTAAGAAATGAATGGGATAATGTATATAAAAAGCTTGGCACATATTAGGCACTGAATACATGGAGCTATGATTATTATGGGTAAGATTTAATAACAGGCCTGCTGTGAGAGATGAGGGAGGCGGAGGAGCCCAGGATGAGTGGATGGTGGTGTCCTGACTCACCGAGATTGGGGATAGTGAGGGAAAGATAGGCATGTTTGCTAGGTGACACAGGCCCGGGACAGGTTGAGTCTGAAATGCTGGGGGGCACCCAAGTGAGCACATTCCTGAGACACTGTACTGCAAATGAAGTTCAGGGCACTGTGAATGGTCAAAGTCATCAGATTGGAGCAGGGTCCTCAGGTAGAACATATGTAGTGAGAAGGGAGCAGCATCAAGGACAGAACCCCGGGGCAGACCTGCATCCCAGGAGCAGAGAGGGGAGGAGGAAGAGAGTTCAGAAAAGGAGTTCAGAAAAGGACATGTTGAATGTGATAGGGAAAGCCATATGGACCACACTCCCCTTTGTCTAGTTTATGGATGGACGAGTAGAAAAGTGGGAGAAGAAAAAAAAAAGGCACCCAGTGTTCTTTTTTACTTTAATTGTTCTTTTTCACTTTAATTTGTATTCTTATTATTTTTGTGTGGGTGGTAATGAAAATGTCTAAAATTGATTTTGGTGATGAATGCACAACTGTATAATGGTACTGTAAACAACCGAATGTATGCTTTGTTTTGTGTGACTGCATGGTATGTGAATACATCTCAATGAAAATGAATTAAAAAAAAAAAAGGACATGTCATGGTGGAAGGAGAACCTCCTGAGCAGCTGCCACAGGAGCCATGCTATAGGCTGTGGTCAACAGTTTACTGGAGTTAGTGTTGAGAAGATCACTGGTTACCTTTCTCAGACTACTTTCTGCAAGGTGGTGTGGCTGGAACTATATTGCAGGGGGTTAAGGTGTAAATGGAAGGGGCGGAAATGTTGGTTACTTATTTCTGGAAGCTTAGTAATGAAAGGGAGGTAGGGTGACAGCCATTGGGGGCTGCAGGATTGAAGGATGGGTTTGTGTGTGAGATGGCAGGTATGCTTACACGATAAAGAAGCCAGTGTAGAGGAGAGATGGTAGGAGGTCTTGAGGAGATGGGAGGAGTCGGGAGTTAGAATGTGATGAAGAAATAGTCTTCTCCCTCAAGAACCTCATAGCCTAGTGGAGGGGACAGATTTAAAGCCCTCACACTGCAGCTCTACCACAGATATGTAGGAGGCAGTGACTCATTTTGCTGGGGGTGGGAGTGGGAAGTGGGGTGGAGGTCAGGGGTCAGGAAAGATTCACAAGGATGACAGGGAAACTCTTCTTTAGGTGAGAAAACCAGAAGCCATGGATTGGAGAAGGAAGGTATATTGAGCCTGAACAAGAGAAAGCCAAGTGGAATGGGGCATAATGATTATCTTTAAACTTAGGAAGTACGGTTCTGTGGGCAAGGAATTCAGTAGACTTATTTTATGCATCCTTGAGGAATAAAGCAGAATCAAGGGGTAGAAGTTGCAAGGACACACATTTCAGTGCCATATAAGGCAGAGGTTTCAAACATTGGCTGGAAAGAGGCTGCCGGTCACTGGAGGTGATTCGGTGGTTGCCGGAGCTCTGCTTGGCACAGAAGTGGAAGGGATTCCAGCCATGGTGTGAGAGTGGATCTCTGAGGCCCCTCCCTTCCTAGCACCAAGACTGGGCCATGCCCCTGGTGTGCCTGGGTCTGGCAGCCAGACCGGCAGGCTCCTGTGCCTGGCATTCTGGCCTGACAGGGAAAACTCCCATTGACTAAGAAGACAGTCACAGGAAGCAGCAATTTCTAAGAAAAAGTCCCAGAAGAATGTGACTATTCCTCACTCACTGTTCTGACAGCAAGCCCAGGCCAGACAGAAAACACTTCAGGATCAGTTTGGGTTTCCTTCTGAGTTTCCCTGTTTGTCTGAGTTCCTGGGCAAGCACGCCAATGGCGCCAGAAATCCCAGTGCTGGGAAAAGAACAGTGGCTGACCTGCTGCTCTCTTGACCTCTCAGAGGTCAGGGGCCATCAACGAGTTTGTCTTCTAGGGAATCTCAACTCATTCCCCAACCTCCTATTCATCAAATCCATGCACTGTTCCCAGCCACCAACTCACTGGCTGCCTTGGGGGTTTCAGCATTTATATCAGCTAATTTATGTCCACAGATTGTGCTTGTCAAGAGTTCATGAGGCCACTGATGTCCTCCATAAGCTTGTCTGATTAGTCTGGTCCATTCTGATCTATCTATTCCCGTGTACCATACATGCTATCATTTAATACTATCTTGAACTCCCTCAGAGTCTAAACTGTCCCCTCTCACAGAACTGGCAAATTTTACCCTGAATTATCACTGTCAGTGTCGGGGTGGGGGGTAGTGGGGGAGAGAGTGAGTCAGGGAGAAAACCCAGTCTGTGTTCTGGGCTTTTAGGATCCAAGTGAGCCAAAGTCAGGGAGGGCAAGAAAGGAAAAAGATGAGCCCGTGGTAGGTGATGGACTGGATCAGAGTTAGCACTAGACCAAAAGCTGTTACTGTGACTTACTCACCATTATATGGCAGGTCTTAGCACACATTGGGCACTCAGTAAATATTTTTCCCCTGCTCTGGGCACATCAGCTCAGACACTCAGGATGGAGAGCCAAAGAGACAGGCTCTACCTTGTTCGCTACTATATATATACTTTGTCTGGCTCAGTAATATTTTTTGAACAAATGAAAGCACAAATGAACAAATGCCAGAGAACAGCCCCCCTCACGGAGTGACCAGTACCATGTACATCACCAGCTCCCTGTGGAGCTACAGGCTCCTCATCTTTGTATCACAGAAACGGAGGCCTCCTCTTCTACCCCGAAGGATTCACGAATGAGCACCACTTGCAGGGAAAGCAGGTCTGCAGAGTGTCTATAGTAAAAATGCACAGCTTTTGGAGTCAGATGGAATTGGAGCATGCCCAAACTCTTCCAGTTTCTAGCTGGGTGACTTGGGATAATTTACTTAACCTTTCTGAACCTCAGTTTCTTGATCTCTAAGGGTTTCTGTGATAATTAAAGGTAAAGCACCCAGCACAGCATAGGTACTCTGTAAAAGTGAGATTGTGATCTCTTTCCTGGGAAAGAAAGTCACAACTTTTTAAACCCAACTAAATGTTCCCGGCCCAGTGACTACCTATTTCTCCTCTAAGGCTTGATAAAAACTCTGTGTAGGGCCATTAACTAGGCACACATTGAATCTGCAGAATCTGAGCCCTGAGACCTGCAGCAATTATTTGAGCACATCTCTTTTCTTCCCTAGTAGAGTGCAAGTTACTTGAAGACA
>PVKY010002413.1:0-25728 GCA_004027775.1 Bradypus variegatus | reverse complement strand
GATTTCTTCACCCACATTGGAAGGATCATTAGGAACTCTACTTCCTTACACAAATTCAAATAAGATCCTCCTGCAGTCCAAGGCTCACCATGATTTTACTACTCTGCTTGTGTTGGACACGCAACAAATTGTGAATGCAAAACATGCACGCATTATAAGTAAAACTCAAATGAAATGTTTACTTGGGTTGTGACCAATTCCAACTCAGCCTCTTACCAAGCCCTCTGCAGCTGTCCTGGACCACTTCAACAGGCACAAATATCCTTCTTCCCTTATCTTTCAGACCCCAGAACATTTACTGTTCATTCCTGATTCTTCCTGTATTCATTCTTGGATCAAGCTCTCCTTTCACCACACTTCCTTTAATTTTCAAGTTTTTTTTCTCTTTTCCAACATCCTTCATTTCCCGATGCCCACCTGGCTTCCTTCTTACCCCATGCTCCAGTCCTTGCCCACTCCCATTTCCCCAGCTTTGCTCGGACACAGTTAATCTACACGGAAAACCACTGGCCACAGGCGGGAGCCGCCCGAAGATCGCACATCTGCAGATCCGTGTAGATGCTCTTTAGTTACATATCCAGCAAATTAAAGTATGTTAAATAAAACACCACAACTCAGCTGAAAAGTTAATAAATGCCACTAACTACATAAAACAAGAGAGTTACCAAAATGAGGGAAAAAGGCAATTGAGAAGGTAGACAAAAGGAGTTACTGTGTTTCTTTCCATCTGTGACATTAAATAATTCCAACACCCCCGGTGGCGTTTCGTACTGTTTTGTTTTCTTGTTACTTATGGTGTTGATCCCATTTCTCTGATCATTATTATAATAACGTGAAATTCAATCTACAGTCCATTTTGAGAGCATTTTCCTTTCTCCCAAGTCACCTCGCAGCTTTCTACTTCTTCATCCAGGTGACGTGTTTAGCTCTTGGCAAGTCTGAACTGACTAATCGAGTATAATTCTCTTCAGTACATTCTAAGGTGTATTTTGCTAACATCTTTTAAAACTAAAAGTACCACATTTTTTTTCTTTTCCTGCCAGCTCTTATTTCCTGTCAACCTTGGGTGTCTTTTGACTGTTAAGGGCCCCTCAGTCACTGATTGCTAGTTGCTAAAATGACCCTCAGGTGTCCGTATCTGTTTTTGGCCAGCTAAGAGTTTTTGGATGTGGGGTAATCATGGTGTTTCTGTTCCCCCCGCAGGGGAGGTTAGTATTTCTCTGAAGATGTGATTTCCTTCCATTATAAGCAGCCCTTAGAGTTACACAGTTGCACCCACCTAGTAGATAAAATAAAACCACCTGCCTTAGGATGAGAGGCCACATCTGCTCCGTGCAGGCTCCAGACCCTTCCGAAGGCCTTCCATAGCCTTCCTCTCTTCTCGCCTCTTCTTGTCTTGACATGTGGTGGCTGCCGCCCTCAGGACCCTCTTTTAGATGAAACCCCCGACCCAGCTTTGCTTGGGCAACCCCATCCCACTGCCTACCATATCCCAGAGTCACAGCATCACACTTTGAATTTCTCATTTCTTTTTTTCTCCTTCACTTTACAGTATCAGATAACACAGAGGAAGTGGCTTACAACTGATGTCACAGCCAGCACCTTCCCACTACTGCTTTCCTCTTTGCAATGCTGAGCAACTCTCTTCACCCCTTGTGTGAGTGCAAGGGCTTTTTACAAGGAAAACAAGATCCTGATACATCATTAACAATTATTAGGGGATCAATGTGACCAGACATTCAATTCCGAGATGTAATTATTCAAGAATTGTGCTCAAATAGCTGGTGAGGACTTTGCAAGAACATTTCATCTTATCTTCTACATTTAGGCAGAAACTAGGTAAACTGATAGAGCAGGTCGAGATGTATTTGGCTGTACATGTGGCCTGGAATACTTGACCACAGAAAGGTAAGAGAAGCTGGGGGAGTCAATGTTCTGTTTCCTGGCATATGACACAACTGTGGGTAGTTCACAATAGAGGCATAAACACACAGGGGTTTTATTCTGTCACATTAAAAAGGAGGGTTGTAGGCAGTTTAGGGCTTCCATAGGAGTTCCACATAATCAGGAATCCAATTCCCTTTTATCTTTATAGTCTAATATCTGAGAGTTGGCATTTAGCCAACCAGTCACCTCATGGTTGAAGATGGCTGCTGGAGCTCCATCCATTAAACCTGCATTCCATGAAGAAGGAGAAAGCCATCAACACTCTTTTTAAAGATATTTTCCTAAAGTGCTGTAAAAATGACCACTTACATCTCACTGGTTTGACTATAGTCACATGGTCACACCTAATTGCAAATGGAGTCTGAAAAATGGAATCCTTTCTCCAGATGCCATTTAAGCAGCCAAGAATTACTGTTCTGTTACTATTACAAAATGCCTCTGGCCAGACTGGTGTCCTGGAAGTGGCTACAGTACAGGAGCCCTTCACATAAACTGCCACCATGTAATGCATAGTGGGGGTGTTATGAAAACTGATGCCCGAAGCTCCTCCCTGCCCCAACGTCCCCTGTGCCTAGAACACATGTATCCCCATGCCCTGAGAACTCCTCTCTCCCTGCCCCCCATCCTGGAAAGGCCTTTGCTGCCTGGGTCCTGGCCCTCACACCCTCTGCACGGCCCATGTGCCTCCCTTCCAGGGCTCTTCCCCGCGGGAGTTTCCCACGTGCCGGCTGGTGCATGGCTGAGCGCTGCCCTCCCTCCTAGGCTGAGAGCCCCGGAAGGCAGGGCCTGGACTTTCTGCTGTTTCTTCTCCATCATATCCTGGAAGCATGTCCGGGACTGGGATGTGTTCAACCCACTCCCCACGGTGGCAATGCAGCCAGGGGAGGCCCCGCTCCGCTCAGAGGAGGCAGCAGATGCAGCCCCGTGCGCAGGTATCACAGGCCGGGGCAAGAGGGTCTCGGGACAGGTGGGACCGGGCACGGGTCTCTTGGACAGAAGGAACCAGAAGCTTATTTCTGCCCAGCTCACCGCCCTCAGTGGCCCTATGGGAGGGCTGTAGGAGGGGCTCTGTGGAAAGCCACCACCTTCGGTGAATGACCCTCCCCCAGCTGCCTGTCACTTCCTGAAGCCCCTCCATCTGGCTGACCCTGCACCGAGCCTTGGCGTTTCTTCAGGACCCCAGGCCTGGAACCACACAGGTGCCCCCAAGTTGTCGTCCTGGGCTCAGGCTTGGACATGCTCCTGCTCCCTGCCTTCTGGCCTGTCCTGAGCCCCTAGAATTTCCGCTGGACCCCAACCTGGGACCTCGCCCGTGCAGCCTTATCAGCGGGTTGTGCATAGTTGTGTTTATGTGACTACAAAATAAAAGGGGTATCGTTACCACCCTGCAGTGGGGGCTTAGTCATTTCAACACTTGCTTGGGTGTCAAGATAAAAACTCCAAGGAGAAAATTACTGCAAGAATTTAAACAGTGTGGGATGTGGTCTGAGGGGTTCCCTGGTTAATTCAGATGAGATTCTGTAGTGGGCAAAACCGCATAAACAGCGGCCTTAACAGTATGTGGCTTTACCCATTTATAAAAACTAAGCCTTGCCAACTTTCTTATCTGGGTGTGTTACTTATTTTTTTTCTCAAACACCTTTTTAATTGTGATAAAATTCACCCTATTGAGGTATACATTTTAGTGGACTTTAATATGATTGCAAAGTTGTGCAATCATCCCCACTCCCTAACTCCAGAGCATTCTCATCACCCTGAAAGAAAACCCATACCCACTCTCTCCCCATTTCCCCTTCTCTGTAATGGGCCTCATTTCACACAAAGAATCCAACATCCAAGAAAAATAAAACTGCTGTGACATAATTTAAAAGGCACAAAAACCAACACAAAAACCAAAGCAGAACACAACAGTTCAAAGCATTCCAAGTGAAAAATAGTAGGTTAGGCATTTTGAAATTGTCAATTTTGTAGGCAAAATGACCTCAGAGCAGCAATTTCATTGGGTTCAATCAGTATATCCGAATCACTGAACTACTCCAGATACCTTCATATGTATGCCTTCTGTCAGACTTATGATTAGCTCCCAAGTATAGGAATAATAATGTGCAAACAAAACATGAATCAATGAAAACGGCAAACAATTTTTAAAAATCTTATCTCCACAAGAATGTGTATCCTCAGTGGTTTCCCAAGCTTGCACAGAAAGGGGATACAGATACCGAAAAAGCAATTTTGAACTTTACTGCAGTATGCAGAGTTGTTAGAGAATTTTATGAATGATTTATAAACCAATTGAAACACTCCACTAATATCCATTATTGGAAAAAATGGGCCTTGTGTCCATTTCTGTGAGCTGCCTGCTACGGAGTCCCATGGCGCCCCTTCCGCTGCGTTTCTGCAGTCTGCTGACCCAGGGGTGCCTTCTGCACCACACTGTGATGGTATTTTAACCTTGGCTGTCATTGTGATTTGTCTGGAAAAACAGCAGCTTGTTGTTTTAGTTCTTTTGGGAAATAGTGACACACGGAACATATTTTTTTTTTTTTGAGAAAAAGAAATACCACCATAAAAAACTAAAGAATGTTTGTGAACAGTCCTAAAATTTTAAATGACATGGCCAGAGAGTTCCTGATATTAAACATTGGCTCCAAGATATATTCCTTCCATGTGTTTCTGTAGAGCAGCTAATACCAGGTTTATGTAGCTGAATTTTTTCTTCCCTAGCCCATTTTAGCAGGAAAGTGTCAGAAAAACAATTTTCCTAAAACATACACTTGAAGAAAATGGGGAAGCCAAATATCTGGGATAATTTAGATATAAATCATAAAAATTTACCTAGAAATGCCTCTTTTACTGTAAGAATTGATACCCTTTAAAATAATTTGGGAAGAGAAGAGTTAACAATATTTCTTGCCTTTAAAACAACTATCTAAACTGGGCCAGGTCACAGACCTAATGCCATCCTTGCTCAAAGCAAGATTCGCTTTACGTGTTCATTGAGTGCTTGCCTTATGCAAGCCAGGGAGGGCAAGTCACCCCCGGAGAGCCACAGCTCAGATTCAGCAGCTAGACCCGGGAAAGAGCATACGGTAATCTGGCAACGTGGAGTTAGGTTTATTTGCCGTGGTTTCCTTCAATAATTTGGGGGTCAGAGGTCTTGGCCGTATTTGGGGGAAGCTCATACTCTCCAATTACTGAACATCCTCTCTGGAAACCATGAGAACATACGCCCAGAGGGGCTGCTGTCTGCAGAGAAAATTTTATTCTCAATCGACTAACAGACGTGCCCCGTGCTGCCCACAGGAGTCATTGGCCAAGCAGAGAACGCTCCGGCCTGTTAGTGACACAACCATTGAACTAGCAGCCTTGTACCCGTTCCCCAATGGGGCGAGAAAAAGCTAAATGATTTGAAGGCAGGTGAAATAAGGCACAAAAAGACACCACATGTTGATTGCCAGTGAGGACACTGGAGTGGCAGGAGGAGAAGACGTCAGGAGAAGGGCTGTCTGGGTAATGCACATCTGAGCGAGCACATGGAGCCGTCCTCTTACCAGGGAGGAGGCTATCAGCAGGCACAGAAGGCTGGAGAAAGTCAAACTGACTCTTCCCTCCAGCGCGGTGAGGCAGGGCCTCTTCCAAGTGAAGTAACCTCCGGGCAGGACGACAGGCCCTGCAGACGTCTCCCTCCTTCCTCCTGCGAGCTGGGAGCAGCCCGGACTAGGGTGGGGACCCAGAGGGGGCCAGTGGGAGCCAGACCCTGCCTGCTGTGGCCTTTCCTGTGGTGTGACGTGTGCGGGCTGCAGGGGGATGCTCTCGGCTGGCGCCCCTGCCAAGACAGTGGCAAAGCCACACGCTCTGGCTACGGCTCTCCCTTGCCCTCTGGCTCTGTCTCCTTCATGCACACACATGACAGGAAACCCAGGCTGCTCTGTTAGACACCCTGGGCCTCTCCCACCCCACCCCCCAGGGCTCAGAGGGGTCCCCTCGTTCCGGGGTGCCCTGGCCTCTGTGGACAGAGCTGGGCAGGCCCTTCTCCACTCAGCCACAACATCTGCTGGGAGCCCTGACTGGCTTTTACCACAGAATGGTCCAGGTTACCCCCCATGAACTGAAGTTCCAGATTTCAGGGGACCCCATTCCCTACTCTTTGTACCCCCACCCTCTAAGCTGTAACAGGTCTCAGGCACATTCCCTCCACCCTCTGACCTACAGGGCCTTGGGATCTCGGTTCCTCTTCAGTCCCCGTCCGCAGTCCTCCCGCTCTGCCCAGGAATGGAGGTTTGCACGGTCAGCAGCGCAGCGCACTCTCTCTCCACTGGTGTCTGCAGGTGACCCGGCTTCCTCAGGATCGGCTCTCCCACAGGTGGTGGCAGCCCCAGGGCATGGGGCAGGAGGGGTGTCGGGGACTGTGGAGACTGGCAGCGCCAGTGCCAGTAGCAGCAGTTTCCCGGGAGATCCCAGGCCCTCCCCAGCACCCCTGGGGCCCTGACCAGGTCAGAAACGCCATCTGGACCCAGCACATCTGCCCAAGGAGAGGGGACCACCTGCGGAGCAAACCACCCGCGCAAACACTGATTTCCCTTCCACTTTCCTTGCAGGTGGAGACGACATGCAGGCAGTCCTCGAAATACGACCTCTGCTTCTCAGACCATTTGGAAGCCCCCTTTGGAAGTGTCACCACTGTGGCAACAACTTCCTGACCCGAGGCATCAGCTCCCTGTGAAACCCGGCTCTTGTTTTAACCTCTTCCTTTACAATCACTCAATCCTAATTTCCAAATCTACTTTCCCCCACCTCACTCCCCCAAAGAACTGGCCACCGAATCCCATAGTGCTTTCCTCCCAGTGCCTCCAGTGACGGTTCCCAGCCCCCTTCCTCCGTGCCTGGCCCACCACATCAGCGCAGTTTGGGTTCCCCCAACCCCTCCAGCACTGGTTGCCAAACCGTCTCGGCTCACTGTCCCCCACTCCACCGCCTGCCAGGCTCACCGCTGCCTCCACAGCCCACGCGGAACTGTGCACCCCCCTTATTAGCTGAACTCGTGTCCCCTTCTGACAGACATCTGCTGAGTGCCTGCGGTGTGCTGTGTGTCATCCCCGGCTCCAGGGGGACACCAGCAGATAAGCCAGACCTGTTTCCTGCTCTCCTTTTAGAAAAGAAGGGGGATAGTAAAGATAAATTCTCAGAAAGAGAAACCAGTAAAGTGTGTCATGAGGGAGCAAACCTGGCCTCGGGTCCTGGGAAGCGTCTCTCTGGGGCCCTGTAAGAGCTAATCAGGGATGAGGGGCAAGGTGCACAGGGCCAGAAGCAGACGGAGCTGCCTCATCCATGGAAGGAACCAGCGGGTGAGGCCGAGGGGAAGGGGAGAGTGGGGACCCTGTGGGTGGTCCGGTGGGGACAACGGAGCAGTCTCCAGGGACCAGTCCTTGCAGAGCCCAGGGGTACAGGATTTGGGCTCATTCAAAAGCAATGGGAAGCCCCAGGCAGGTCTGAAGCAGTGGAATGCAATGGTTTACTGTGCTTTCGCAGCAGCATCATGTGGGCTGCAAAGCAGAGAAGGGTTTGGAGCCGAGCTAAAGAGGCTGCTGGGTGACAGACATAGCTATGGTATGGGTAAGGGGCAGTGGGCCGCCGTGGGGTCACTGAAGTCCACAGAAAAGGAGAAAATATTGTGATATAGTGATCAGAGTTCGGGGAGTGGGGCAGGGGGCATGACAGAGAGGAAGTTAAGGTTGATCCCAATTTTTTCATGAATGCATGAGGGCAGCGGTCATGTGAAGCAAGTTGGGGGCCAGCAGAAGCAGCAGGAATGGACGTGCAGCAGAGCTCAAGGCTCAGCTCTTGGTGGCATCCTCAGTTTGGAGCTCAGCAGAGAGGTCTCTGTGTGCGCTGTGGATTTGAGGTGCACTGGCATAGCTGAAGCTGCAGAGTGAGATGAGAGGGGGCTCAGGACGGAGCCCCAGGCAACAGCAACACAGAAAAGCTGCGACCACTGATTTGTTTCTGTCTTGTCCAGAAGGTACTAAGTGGACCATGCAGTGTAATAAAGCCTTTGGGTCTGGCCTCTTTCACATAGCAAAAGGCAGCTCAGAATCATTCACTCCTTGTACGAATCAGCAGGCAGTTCCTTTTCACTGCTGTGTAGTATTTCATCGTGTGCAGGTACAACAGTCATGGGTTGAAGGATGTCTTGGTTATTTTCAGTTTTTGTTTACACTGAATAAAGCTGTAATAAATATTTGTGCACATGTTTTTTTTCCTGAGCCCAAGTTTTCATTTCACTTGGGTAAATACCCAAGAGTAGGAGAAGTAAGAGGAAAGAGAGGAGGAGGCTGCAGTGAGTGAAAGCAGCTCTTCAGAGATTTTTAGCTGACGTGTAATGGAGACACAAGGCTGTAGGGCAGGAGGCTGTGAGGGCGAGGGGGGGAGGGCTTGTCAGAGATAAAACAGGCCTGAGCATGTTAAATGACGGTTGGAAGAGACACAGGACAGGGAGAGGCTGAAGATCAGGAAAGAGAGGGCCATGGTTGGGGGTGGGGGGCGGGCAGGGACAGTAAAGTTGCTGAGAAGGTAGGGGGACTGGCCCCTGATAAGAAGAAAACATCTCCTCCCTTTGAATGGGAGGGCAGGGAAGCAGACAGCCTTTCAAAGCCTGGGGTGGCCTCACCTCGATCCCATAGGGGATGGTGGAAGATAAGTTCAGACCTTCCAACTGCACAAACCCTGGGCCGCAGCCAGACTCCCTCCTGACCACGCCTCGTGCTGGGACTCTGGAAGGCCAGTGAGTGGTTTTGGAGGAGGCAGTCGGGCACCATGGGGAGAAGGAGTTCAGGAAAAGAGGCAAAGCTTCAAGACCAGCAGATTAACATCTACCACCAGAAGTATGACTTCCCTCAATTTCTATGGAAAATACTCTTAGGATATGCCACAAATACCCCCTCAAACCAGCAACCACAGGGCCTGGGAGTGGACAGTGACACAGCCTTGGAAATGCCCTGACTTTGAACAATTTGGCATATTTGTTGGCTTCCTTGATGACGTAAACATGTTTCCCTGTCAAGTGATAATTAGAAACAGTGGTGACCTTTCCTCTGATTCATTAATAAGCAAAACAGGCCATATTTTTTCCTCATATATTTCACCTCTTAAAAAATAAAATGATTGTAACAATGATGAAACGATAAGACAAACATCATTTGTATTAACCCAGATGACAATGCAAGCCACTGGGCAGACTGTTTAGGAAGACACAATTGAGGGCCTTCAGGAAATATCTGCAATGACTCCAGCCAGTCATTCCGATTCCATAAAACCTCATCCTGATACACAGCAGAGCCATTTGCAAGCCAGGGCTGATGATAGCACAGTCCACGGTTGGGTATCAGATTTAATACCATAGAAACTCATGGGAACCAATAAACATTGTGTGGAATAGTTCTGTACAAAAGAATGAATGGTGGTAATCTCATCTTAATGCACCTGAAAAGCTGGGGGTTTAAGTCAGAAAACACAATTTGTTCTCTTTGGAAAAGGTGTTGAACCAGCCTTACACTAATATAATCAGGGAAGAGTTCTGCAGGTGGTGAGCCAGGCTGTGAATCCAGATGTAATCCTCACAGGTGACTGGTGTTTCAATGACCTCTGATTATTGTTTTGATGTTCTCAGCCACAGCGTTGTATACTGCAGGAACTCAATATTATACATGGGCTTGCTTTGTATTTTTGAGGAATTCCTTCCAGAATACTTAGCAGCATCAATATTGGGGCTAAGAATGTTAGGAAGTACCTCTGTGACTATAAAATTGTTGCTTGATTTTTAGTCTCAACATACTTTTAAGGAGTGTTTGCTATCGGCTGGGGTCTGGATTCCTGCCCACAAAATGCTCTCTGGGCAAGACTCCAAACCAGAGATTATAAACCAACAGGAGATGCATAGGGAGCTCTAGAAGTCTGAAGAGGACATCTTTCATGCATCCTCTGTGTCCACTGAGTCTCCCTGAAGGAGGAAGCAGAGGAGAGCACGGCAGTGGCATGGCCATCAGGATGAGCTAAGGGACACGGGCTTGTGCCACTATGAGCACCTGACCTGGCTGAGGGGGAGCCCACATCTCTGTCATCGGAAGCCTCATTTCCAGGGAACAGCCACTCTCTACCTGATCTTCAGTTCATCCTCCACACATAGGGTTCCAGGGAGATGTGGAATGGGAATGGGCCATGAACCCAGGAACAGGACGCCCAGGCCACCTGTCAGTGTGGACAGTCCCTGGTTTGGCCTGGGAAAGCATCAGATGCCCGATCCATTTACTTCCCACCTCCGGGAGGCCTGGCGAGAAGACTGCGGACACGGCACAAACACCCCACCGTGTAGCAGCCACGTTACTTCCTTTGTGGCCTGGGCTGGACAGATAACTTATAAATGGCATAAACTGGATGGCCAGAATTAGGGACCCTGTCTACACACATGGAATAACATGAGGCTAATTAGTGGGCATTAAGGTTGACCCTGTGGTCTTTGACATTCATTCATTCACTCATTCATTTACTAATCATTCACTCAGTCATTGTGTTGGCCAAGCCCTGTGAGCAGCTAAAACCTGGGATGAAAGATATGAGAATAATAAGACCTCATCTATTTGGGCCCCTTTGGTGAAGACTTTACAAATCATTTGGAAAGTAGAATTTAACATTGAAATAAATACCAAGGAAACCAACAAAGAACGCAAATACAGTTGTAGAAGCATGCTCAAATTACGTTAAGACAGTGGTTTTCAAGAACGCTCTCTTGAGATGTGCCTTTAGAAGCACACAAAGGTACAATATATTAAAAACAAACAAGTCTTAAAGATTTATCAGAATAGTTTCTTAAAGAATTGCCATTAGGACATGATTTAATGCAGTCCTAGTAACTATAAATCTCTCAAAGTAATAAAACTGCATTTCTTGAAAGTTTTCTATAATTCACACTTCCAACTAAATCAGACTGACTTTTCCTGACACCCAAAGTCATAGTTGGTACTAAAGCTTTTCCTGGAGAGCAGCCTTCATTTGTGGTTGGGTAGAGTTGCTGAGTTTGGAGACCCTCAATTTCACACATGGGTTTCCAAATTATACGTAGGCCTCTGTGGGCTCAGAGCCTGGGAGGACAATGAGGTGCTGGGTCCCTCTGAAGGAAGGCCATGCCATCCGCAGGCCTGGGGGTCACGCCTACCCCAGATGGGGCTCCGTGTGACTCAGGCAACGGGAACTGCAGTCCCCATGGAACACATGGAGGAGACACCGGGACTCAGTGGCTGAGCTGCTGGGCCAAGGACCCCATGAGTCACCCATAGGAAACTGGAAGCAAGAGGAGACCACATCTGTTCTAAGGACTTTGATGACCTCATTCCCATCCCCCGCTGGTAAGAAACTTCTATTTTTGTTGCTAATTTTGATGTTTCTGCACTTGAGATGGTGTTTCTCAGTCATCTCCTCTCTTCATTAAAGTCTGGTATATCTATTCCCTAAAGACACACTCCCCATTAAACAGCAAAGTGATGACATTTGTGGAGCATTAGCCAGAAAATGTAAAACTAAAGCTTTATTCCAAGTTCACGCAGACTGCATCTTTGATAAAATTCTGTATTCTTGCAAGAATAAGAATGATGAAAATCAATCTGATCACACTCCTTATTTAAAGTCTTGCACACATGAAAACTTCCAAAGGGACTCTCAGAAATAATTAGGCTAACAATCATTCACATATCTTTGTTGGCACGAAAATATTCTGGCTGACGTCAGTCTGATAATGAGTATCTGGACTCTCAAGAAATAAGGGAGGCGTCGCCAGTTTGAAACATTTGTCAGAAGCCAGAGGAAGCCTTAATTTCTTCAACTACAGAAGGCAGAACTGGCCCTGGAAAGAAACCTCACTTTGGAGACACTTCCTGCCAGGTTTCCAGGAATCGTCACCTTTTCAGCCTTATTCCACTACCAGCCAGGTGCAGACACCATACTGCATAGAATCCCTAAGTAGGAGGCTGAGGGGCAGTGAGGGGTGACCAGGACACTGTCTTAAGGTGACAGGGCAAACAGTGTGGTGAAGACTCCTGGTCAGGGGATGCTAAAGTCCTTGGCGTGGCTGGAACCGTAGCTTTCTCTGATTCAATCCAGAACCACGCAGAAGGGAGTGAGGTCAGACAAAGCAGCTGAGCCAACAACAGTGACCCAGGGACACCAGTGGTGGTGGCAAAAGGCTGCACGTCCGTCCCTCCCAAAAGGATTTCTGACTTGCATTAAGGACCAGCAGCCAAGCCCAGGAAACTCAGGCACACGGATGATGTTGTCTGGGGCTCCACGTCTCCAAAATGATTTCTTCATTTATTGGCACTCTCTGGCCCGACTGCCCTATAAGAATTGACTGGAATGATGCAAATAATTGGCAAAGCAGTCTACTAGTTCAGTGACTCACATTCTTTTTACTCAGATGTTACCATTTATGACATTCCCAAGTCTGGGGACTTCTGAACTACCTCTTGTCATCTACACGTTGCCTAAGTAAACGCTGCCATTCAGATCTTTGCAAGATGCTTTGTCAGATGCAAAAATAATAAAACAATTCCCTGCACGTTGGGAATTGTCAGTTGGGGGTCTGAAGCAGACAATGGTGGACCAAGGCAGGGATGCATTTTGCTCCTAAGCCACCGTCTTGGTGACATCCAGCACCTTTGGGCACGGCCTGACTCTTGAAACTCTCTCTCCATTGGTTCCCATGGCATGGCACCTGCCTGGCATCCTCCCTTCTCCATCGACCCTTCCCGGTGGCCCCATGGGGTCCATTTCCCTTGCCCATCCCTGAGGGGATCCCACCCTCTCCCAGCAGCCCTGAAGCACCCTCACAGCTCTCCGTGTGTCACAGTGTACTCGCCCCCACATTTCTCCCTCTCATCCAGGTCAAACGAGGCAACGCAACAGAAGGGGCTCCTTCTCCTCCAACAAGAATTTACTGGGTGCCCTTGATGGTCCCATCCGATCTAGCTGCTGGGGAGGCTGATGTCAGTGAAGCAGACCAAACCCCCTGCTTTGAAGAGCTTACACTCTCACAGGAGGGACATCAACAAAATAAATAGCTAAAAGTAGGAAAAATAAGTAGTAGGTTCGATGATGCTATGCACCTTGGAGGAAGGCGGTGCGGAGAAGGAGCCAGGAGGGCTTGGTCAGTGGCAACCAGCACTGAGAACAGGGTGGCCTCGGAGAGCCTTTCTCCAAAGATGGTGGTTGAGCAAAGACCTGAGGGAGGTGGTGGTTTGGTTTCTCAGGGCTGCCACGCTGAAGCGGGAAGCTGAAACAGCAGAAACCTTTTCTCTTACAGTTCCGGAGGCTGCAGGTCTGAAACTGAGGGGTTGCCAGGGCCGTGTTTTCCCTGAAGGCTCTCGGGGTGGGGGTGGGGTGGGTCTTCCTTGCCTTTCCTGGCCTCTGCGAGTTGCTGGCCCTCCTTGGCGCTCCTTGGCTTGTGGCCGCACCACGCCAGGTTCTGCCCCCATCTCCACGTGGCCATCTCCCGGGCGTCTCTGGGTCACCTCCTCTTCTTATGAGGATGTCTGACTGCAGCAGAGCCTCACCGCAGCTCGGTCACATCTGCAGACACCCCGTTTCCAAGTAAGGTCACATTCACAGCAACTGGGGTGAGGACTTCAAGATATCTTTTGGAGGGACACGATTCAACCCACAAAAGCTGGTGCACGAACCTGCAGGTATCTGGAGCTGGAGTATTCCGGACCAGAGTTGTGGCAGGTGCAAAGGCCCCGGATCTGGCATCTACAATGTCAGCTGACTGCTAGGTTTCTCTCCCAAAGCCCCACTTCTTATTAGACACCCCCTTTCCCTGTCCCACAGTTGCCTGAACCCTGCAGGCCCCGAACTGCTCATTCACCTGTTTGTCCCACCCTCCCTGAGACCCCTGCCTGAGGACAGTGCATCACAGCTGCCACGTGAAGTGGACACCCCTAATTAAACACGGTAAGACAGACACCCCTATATCCCACAGCCACCCTATATCCAACAACCACTCCTGTATCTGACAGCCACAGCTGTATCCGACAGTCACCCCTATATCTGATAGCCATCCTTATATCTGATAGTCTCCCTATATCTGACAGCCACCCCATATCTGACAGACAGCTACCCCTAAATCTTACAGCCACCCCTAAATCTGACAGCCAACCTCATATCTGACAGCCACTCCTAAACTGATAGTCACCCCAAGTTCTTCATGCAGTAATTCTAGCTTTACCTTTGGGTTTAACTTTCACTCAATTATTGCATCTATTAAGCAGACATAATTGAATTAACATTTGATGGAAAAATATTAGGGATGCGAGTCAAAGTCCTTGAACTGTGAGGTGCCATTTCCCTCTCGCATGAAGTGCTGGGGGAGACGACAGCATCTAACACTCCCAGAAGTCTCAAGGCCACAGAGCCCCCTAAGCCTTGACTCCCGATGCTGGCTAGCAATTACTGAGAGCAGTCTCTTCTTTTACTTATATGCAGTTTTCATAAAACTGTACCTCAAGGATGAAAAATCGAAGGTCTAGAGAGAGAGGCAATTGGCTCAAGGGTACGGGAACAGTGAACAAGTCTGGGTGGTGGGCGCCCCACTGCCCGCAGGTGGTGGTAGGGCCTGGGCTGCAGATAGATGGGCCAGAGCAGGGGGCCTGGGGGACAGGCAGAGGCCTGGCTGCAGAGGATCTGCTTCTCCCACATCCTCCTTCTCAAGGAAACCGTGATGTTGGTATATTTTATTTGCCTACAGAATGAAAAATCTAGAAAGGAAGCAAGAGTGCCAAACAAATAACAACCACACTCAGAAGTGCTGAAGCCTAAAATAACGGGAACAGAGGCCCAGTGGTGCCCTTGCAAACACAACGCTGTCCTCATGGGCGAGCAGGCGGGTGCAGGGGCAGCGGCCTCCAGCAGCCCCAACCGGAGGCTGGACACGAGGTGGTGATGCAGCCCATCCCTCAGCCCCAGAAGCCTGCATTCCCCCCTTCGCGGACCCTGGCCTCATTAACGCTGCGCTGGTCCCATCTCCCCTGGCCAGGAGCTCCGCCAAGGCCACACCTGTGAACCCAAGCTGGGGCACCAGCAAGAAAGTGGTTTCCAACCCGTTCTGAATCCTGCCTTTGCTTGGAGACGAGCTCAGTCCTGCCCAGTGTCCAGACCATCGTAGCAGCTCAGGTGAAGGAGCCCTTCCTGTCCGCTTGAAATCAGTGTGGCCGTTTAAGATAACTCTACTTGCACTACCAACAACTTTGGCTTCCCAGCTCATTTTCTTTAGACTTTAAAAACAGCAAGTAAACAATTGGGAGAAATGATTTGCAACAACAGACATCCCAGTGCAAGCTTATTTACATTTACCCTCCTCAATTTGTAAACTGGAACCATGTGTCAAGACCACAGTGTCATCAAACATGCATCAGGAGTGAGCTACAGCTCACCCACAACACAGTCTTTCCACTTGAGTCTTCAATAAAGCCGGCTTCATTTTCAACTGCAACCTAAGACCTTAGGAAAGATGTAGCAAGCTTTCCACCAGGTTTTCCTCACATCCTAACACATATCATTCATTCTCCTAATTGTTATCGTATTGATCCAACAATACAATAATCTCTGTAATTCAGACCCTTCTTGTTTAAAAATAATTTTGACAAGTGTTAAGACTAAGTTAATCATTGTGGATTCAATGGGAAAAAGGCATTTGCTAAACTACTAATACTATAAAAAGTGTAAGTCGAATGTTTAAATTGCCTGCCTGAAACCACAAACTGTTTGTGAAAGCTTTTTTGCGTGCCAAATATGCATAAATTAAGTTGATGTGCTACTTAGGAATAATTTTTATTTAGACATTCAGTCAAATATACTTGGGTAGCCTAATTTAAATCACCATGCAAAGTTGGAAGAAATTAAAATGTTGTTTCTTTTAAAATCTTAGAATGGAGACAAGCCATTCCTCTAATTATGGGTAATTAACCAGGCTTTATTGTAATAATAAATCACAGGGGAAGCCACTGGTTTCTCGGGCGGTTGGTGCCGATTCTAATCACGTCTGACCGACTGCGTGAGAAAGGAGGGGCCACTTCCTGAAGACCCTTTAATGACTTAGGAAGACATATGTGCCCCCAAATGCTACTGATCATGCCAAGGAGAGGGGTCCCTTCTTCTTCCCCCGTCCTCTTAACTAAAACCAAGGACAAATGTTGGCCAGGAGCACTGGATAAACAGCCAAACAGCTCACAGTGACCTCGGGGCTTGAAAGGGCCTGTCGGGGACAGCCAGGCTGGGGCTGGTACAGTGAAAAGGACCCGCTTCACCCCTCACCCTGCAGGATGGCAGCAGATCCAACACCCCCATGAGAAATTGTAGGCGAAAGCAAGACCGGAAAAGATGGCTTCAGAAATCAGGGTGTTTTACTTAGGGGGCCCTTGGTTGCTAGCAACAGGGACTGACTCTGTCAGGCTTAAACCCAAAGGGAAGTTTAAAGGAGGTGGTGGTATTGCAAATAAAACAGGTAGGAAGATAAACAGGCTTGGGAAGGCCTGGACTGGCAATTAGGAACAAAGGGATGACCCCCCCCACCTCCCGCTCAGCTCAGCAGGAGCCCCTGGTTCTTTTCTGTTGCTCTCTGCATGTCGTTTTCTTCTCCTTAGGAACCATCTTTCTCTGATTCTCTGCACAAGGGGCCAAGATGTTCCAGTTTAAGTACCAATGGCAACTCATTAGCTCTCTCCGATCCAGTTCCAAATCCTTGGGAGGGAGCACCTGACAGGCCCAGCTTTCATCAGTTTTCCAATTCACTTGTGTGATCTACAGCCCGGTGTTGGAGATGCAAACCCGGCTGCAGGGGTCATCTCTAGGGATGAGGGACATGGTTGTGGGGTGCTTAGCAACCCCAATGTTATCCACAACCAAATTCAGGGGCGGCACTTCCCTTTGCAAATGGCCAATTATCTGGGTATGAAAAAATGTTTTATCCAGGTATGGTTCAGTTCTTATCCAAGGTCAACCATGGACCTCTTACCAGAGGGATGTTTCAGGGTCAAGAGAAGGTAAATACATCGAGTACCTTATTTTTATTTAAATTAGCTCATCCTATTTCCTTTTTATGACCATTAAGTGTACGGTATTGTCATTTATCGTCTAAATGAGCTGGAGATTGTTATCCTGCACATACACAGAAAGAATAATCGGAGGTGAGATCACCTGATAAGCAGCACAGAGCAGAGGTTAGGGTGGGGCAGCAAGTGTCCTTTGGTGCTCAGAGATGCCTTGTGACTCTACATCACTTCACATGGCCCTCGATGGTAGGTGGCCCTCCGTAGTACATGGCTCTCCATGGCAGGTGGCCTTTTTTGGTAGGTGGTCCTCCACAGCAGTGGCCCTCTGTGGCAGGTGGGCCTCCATGGTAGGTTGTTGTGCCAGTTTGGATATACTATGTCCCCCCAAAAGCCATATTCTTTCATGCAAGCTTGTGGGGGCAGATGTATTATTGTTGATTAGGTTGGGATCTTCTGATTGTTTCAGTGGAGATGTGACTCAATGAACTGTGGGTGAAACATTTGATTAAATTACTTCCATGGAGCTATGGACCCCACCCATTCAGGGTAGGTCCTGATTTAATCACTGGAGTCCTATAAAAGAGCTCACAAACAGGAGCTCAGGGCAGCTGAGAGAGGCATTTTGGAGAAGGATGTTTAGAGATGCTAAACTAAGAGATGCTAGCCCAGAGTTTGCTCCAAAGAAGCTAAGAAATGACCCCCAGATGGTTAGATGCACAGGAGCTGAAGAGGCTAAGACCGACAAGGCCAGATACATTTTGGAGAACACCACTTTGAAACGCAACCCAGGACCAGCAGATGCCAGCCACATGCCTTCCAGCTGACAGAGGTGTTCCAGATGCCATCAGCCATTCTTTACTGAAGGTATCTTCTTGTCGATGCCTTTGTTTGGACACTTTTATGGTCTTAGGACTGTAAATTTGTAGCCAATCCATTTCTGGCATTTTTCATGATGGCAGCATTAGCAAACCAGAACAGTGGGCCTCCATGGCAGGTGACCCTCTGTGGCAGGTGACCCTCCTGGCAGGTGGCCCTCTGTGGCAGGTGACCCTCCTGGCAGGTGGCCCTCCGTGGTAGGTGACCCTGCTCTCCCACTGCCCTTGACGGGGCCTCTGCCCTGGACATCACAGACACACAGGAGAGGCCCCTTCTCTGTAGTTTAGTCTTTGTCCAATGCTTGTCTTTTCTCCTCAGTGTCTTTCATTGTTATCTTCTCCCACAGTCTGTGCACATTATGGACACATAATTAATCCTTAAGTTGAGTCAGTCCACTAACGAGGAGGAATGTGGGTTAACACTACCTCCAGTCTGTTCTACGTGTATAGTGGTAAATACACCCAAAAGCTATGTGTACTTCCCGGCATCTGTGAGTGTGACCTTCTTTGGAAAAGGGTGTTTGTAGATGTAATGAAGTTGAGGATCTTGAGATGTGGTCATCCTTGGTTCCCTGGGTGGATCCTAAATCCAACAACAAGTATCCTTACAAGAGAGAGAAGAGGTGAAGACGTGATGCAGAGAAGAGGAGAAGGCCCCGCCACAATGGAGGCAGAATTGGAGTGATGCAGCCAGAAGCCAAGGAACATCTGGAGCCACCAAAATCTGAAAGAGGCAAGAGGCTCCTTCCCTAAGGCCTTCAGAAGAAACACGGCCCTGCCACCACCTGGGTTTCGGACCTCTGCCCTCCAGGACCATGAGAGGATACACAACCTGGGAGCCCTGGGAAACTAAGACAATATGCAAGGGGATCCCAAAGGTCAGTGGCCTGGCCACTCTCCCATGGAATAGGAAGTCAATTAGCTACCACGCCCACTTCATTTGACAGGAGAAAACAGGCTCAGAGACGTGAACATCCCACAGCCAGTCAGAGCCCCCAGTGCTGTCCACACATCTGCATTGCTGGTGAATATGCAAAGTGATGATAATTCTCACCCAAGGGAAAAACAGTGCAGAACAAAGCTACTGGACTTGTCCTTTCCTTGGGAGCAATACTAGGACATGACCAGTTTAGGTTAAAGCTGTATAGTAAGAACCAACTTCCCTGTCTCCTGCTTGTGCCTTCTGCAGGTGACATGGCTTCATCCGGGCTTGCTCTCTGTAATAGTGGCCAGTCCCCAAAATGCCAAAGACCCTCTCAAATTCTTGAGCCAAATTCTTCTTGAGTAATGCTGCTTCTCTTTCCTGCCACAGAATTTACACCTGCAATGGCTTTGGATAGTATTTTGACTATTACTTTTTACATCGTATTTATAGCTTATCATATCTGAAAGTAATAATTTATTCTTGAGGAATTTCAGAACTCAGAAGAATTGATGTTTATCTCTCACCAATATTCTCTTAGCAGAGTGAAGCAAACAAGGTTTTATTTTATTTGTTGGTTAGGACGCAGGTAGTCTGCACTGTGAACTAGGGGACTATGAGTTTGACATGCAGCTCTTGCATTTTTGGGTCCTCTACACTAGATACTTGCTTTTTCTAAGTTTCAGTTTCCTCAGTGTAAAATGGGGTGGCTGTGTGGGTTGAAAGAGATAATCTGCACAAATGCGGGCTAATGGGATTGGTAGATTCATCGGGGCCAGGAGTCAGCAGCCTTCCTGCTCCTGGAGGACGTAGGAGAAAGGATCCATGTCCCACCACTGTCAGGTTCATGGACCCAGAGCCACCAGGAGGAGCCAACTGGGCTTCAGCGAGGGGCCTGGGCAGCACGTCCCAAGGAGAAGCGCCTTTTTGTTAGGGCCACAACACAAAGGAGTTCTTGGCAGATACCAGCCACGCTGCTAGGTAACATCTCTGTCCCCCTGGTTTGTGCCCAAGAATGCTCCAATCTAGGGGCACAGCCTCTTGGCTGGCGTCCATGGTGTAATTGCTTGGCATCAGTCTTTAGACTGGCTCAGCGGGAAACCAACCTGGGATGGCTCAGGGGCTGGCCGGGTGGGTCTGGGAGCACAGCCAGCCACCGCTGACCCAGGGCAGACGCGAAGCCCTGCTGCCCTCGGTCCTCCCGGGCCCCACTGCCCAGCCAGGATCCCCGTGGAAACGTCTCCAGGGCCTGGAGTGACAGCACAGCCCCCTAGGCTTCTCCTAGAGGGAGAGCTATCCACAGTAATGACCTCTCAGAATTAAAACGTGAAGAAGAAGTGTTCAGTAATCACAATCCTACCAGTGAGAATGGAGGAACTGTTTCTAGATTTGGTACCAGCATTTTCAAGTCACTGGGGAAGCCATGAGAAATGAATCCTTGCAGACAGACAATAACATAAAATATTCTGATTATTCAATAAATGTAGCTGATGCACCAATGATTGAAATGAATCACCACTGTGATAATTAGACAGGAGAAAAATACAACTAGAAAGGATAAACTCAAAATATGTGGTAAAACAGTGGTGCAATGTCTTTTCACCAGAGGAAGAATCCTGAGCGTCCTCCAGCGGGGGCGTCTGGAGGCTGGGTGGGTGGCATGGAGAGCTGCCACCCTGGGTGCACGAGCTCGGCCCTGGCCCAGCCCTTCCCCTCCCCTCAGGCTGTAGTGGCCTCTGTTATCTCCCACTCAAAAATGTGCTCTTACAAAGACATAAATTCATGCAAAAAAGGTATAGGTAACCAAAAGTAATTTGGAACCGCACATCTTCCAGGATGGTTTGAGTTTTTAGTCAGTGAGTTCTGTCTTAACCTGTGAAATGCAGGGCCTGGTTTGAAATGTCAAGGTGGCCTGAGCAGGGGAGGAAGGAGAGAGCCCGCGCATGTGTGTGAGTGTATGAGCGTGAGTGTGTGAATGCGTGAGCACATGAGTGTATGTGTATGTTTGACTGTAAGTATATGTGTGTACATGGTATTTTCTGTTTGCATGCATTTTGTATATTTATGCATGTGTGTGCTGTGTGTATGCATGTGTGACAGTGTTTTGTGTGTGTTTACATGTGTATGTCCGTCTCTGGATGTGTGTGTGTGTCTATGCATGTGTGAGTGTGTGTGTATGTTTGAGTGTAAGTATGTGTGTGTAACTATGAGGTATTTTCTGTTTGCATATGTTCTGTGCACATATGTATGTATGTGTGTGTTGTATGTACATATGTGACAGTGTGGTGTGTGTATATACACATGTGCAAGTCTGTCTCTGAGTGTCTGTATGTGAGTGTATGAGCATGTGTGGACGTGTGAGCACAGGAGTTTATGTGTTTGCATGCACGTGTGTGGGAAGGTGTGTGTGTATGAGTGTATGTGTAAGTATGTGTGGAGTGTGTATGTGGTACTTTCTGTTTGCACGTGTTTTGTGCATGTATGTATGTGTGGGTGTGTTGTGTATGTATGTGTGACAGTGTTGTGTGTGTATACACATGTGCATGTCTGTCTTTGAGAGTGCGTGTGTGTGTGTGACTAGGAGGAGCAGAAGGGCTTTCTTCCTTGAGCACACACTGGGGACAGATGGCTCTGTCCCTACAGCTCAGGGAAAGCAGGTGGGAACGATGTTCCCTGACATGTCACTGAGGAGAGGAAATAAGAATTTCAAATAATAGGAGCAAAAAGATTTTTCAAAGAAAAGGGAAGAAAGCAGATACTGTACCTCAAAGAAATGTCATATGACCTCTCCTTTTTCTCCTTTTTTGGTTGGTTTGACTTTTTTTTATGTGAAGAAAACTGAGTTTGCTACTGACCCATTATTACATCATCCTAGCCTGGCTGTGTGGGGGAGAACACAAAGAGAACAGCAAGAACCAGAGAGGAATGGGGCAATGGGGGTAAGCGTAGGCGGAAAATGAACATGTCTGCGATACCAAAAGCAGTTTTAAAATGTATTTTTTCAAACAAGCTCAAACCCTTTTTTATAGGGAGAGTCCAATTATTTTCCATTCCACTGAAGTTTTGCTGCATTGCGTTTTATTACAATAAACAGAGTCTCCCAGAAGCCAAAAGCTCAAAGAATCAAGGAAACCCACCCCACTTAGCTTTCCACCTCAACCCTCCTCTGACCTCACGACCGGAAAAGCACAATTTTTTGAGGCAGTCTCTCTGATTGCTGTGGCAAGTCTGGTTCTCCATTTGGTCTGCTTTGTATTGAACTCAAAGCTCCCCCAGTCGCCTCGCCCTGGGTGGTCCCAGCTTGGCTCTGGGGTGCAGAGGAGCCCAGGCCTTCCTTGCCGCGCTCACCTGAGTGGCACTCACCCCCACGTCTCCATCCTCCCCAGCCCTCCTGACCGCGTCCCACATCACAGGGTTGTTCCACTGGATCACTGCCTCTTCTGAGGCCCAGCAGCTGGGCCGAGACAACCTGAAACCCCCAGGGTCCCGTCCTCAGCCCCTGACGTGCTTTCAGACCATTGCACCCACACATACGGCTCAAACGAGCAGATAACTCCCACGTGCATATGCAGCCCGTGACCCTCCAGCTGTCCCCGGGGGCTGCTCGGACACTCAAGGTCAACTGCCCTGGTCACCGCTAGCCCTCCGTCCCCACAGCGGCTCTGCCTCCTGTCCCTCAGCTCCGACAATGACCCACCACCCAGGTCACCCGTTCAGAAATCTCCATCCTCCCTCTCTTTCCACTCCCTCATCCCAGTGCTCTCCAAATGAGGTCGACTCTGCTTTTGAAGAACCTTCTTTCTGAGGACCCCTGTATCTGTTAGCACACCTCCTCTTTGCCTGTGTTCTTAATCTCCACCCCCATCCTTCACGCTGCTTCAAAAGTGAGCCTGGTCGTGTGGCTCGGATCCTGTCCCTCACTGCTTCTGGAAGTTCCTGAGTGGCTGGCTGGATGGTGAGAGCTCCAGGCAGAGGCCCCCAGGGACGCCACCAAGAGAACTTGTGAGGAAACACCTGGAAGCAGCAGGGAAGTGAGCCTGCTCCTTACCACTTGTGTTTATCTTACACATTTAGTAAAGAACACTACTTATTTCCTCCTCCCCGATTAATCGACCGATCCTAAATTCAGGATGACTGCACTAACTTAGCACCTTTCAAGAGACTGCTCCTCCAGAACTGGGTTTTATGATTAAAATAAACACTTTCCCTTTTGGACTTCTGGTTACATTGTAAAAATAAGGCTGAGAAGTACTTCTTAGTCAAGGATTCTGTATGCTGAGTTAAAAGATAAAAGAGTAAGGAAAATAATACTCTATTTTCACAATTTTCAAATATTTCAAATATTCAAATATTCTCTCTCTCCCTCCGGACTGTGATTCTTCACTGTCATCCTCTGCGTGCCACACTTTCTCCTCCTTTTCTCTGATAATGGTGGGGACACTGCCTTTTCAGGTTGGCTGCTGTGGTCGCAGCTCCCGGTACTGTCCTCTGGTGATGGATGGCACTTCCTCAGGGTTCTGTGCAGGAAAAACACATTGTGGCTGGCCTCATCGTGGTCAGCAGAAGAACCTGAAGTAGAGATGTGACTTCCCAAAACATGTGACTCAAAATGAGAAACCATTAAGTGTGGTGTCTATTTAATTCGACATCATGGTCTAAAGAGAGATTTAAAAACAGTGATCCTCTCCTCTTCCTTTTTCCTGGTTTCACCAAGCAATTAAGGCTCAGATCTGAAGAAATACTGAGGTTATCTGAGTAAAAGTGGAAGGAGGAAAGCTAACCTTAGGACAGCCAAAGCTAAGTGCTCCAAGTTAAACTAAATAAGTTTTTAAATGTGTAAATGAACTGGAGAGTGCAAAGTTACTTCCCAAACCATCTTTTTTCCCCAGTGAAGGTTTTACAATTAAACAAAATTTGAAATATTTCGTCCACTTCTGATTCACCTACAGAGAAGAAGATTGCATAATTATTGGCACAGTTTTTATCATTTCCAGCTGTTTAGACTGACAACTCTAAAAGAAGCAAGCTTTATATTGTCTGGAATGACTGGGGATTACCATCTAAGAGAGGTCCTAATTTCCTTGGCTAGGGACAATGTGCTCTTTAATTAGTCTCATTAAGTATGTCACAAGTAGAGTGATTTATTGAGTAGATGCAGTATCTACTTTCTTGAATATTCAAGAAACAATGGTCATAGAAATGCTCTTAAAATATTAGTGATTGGAATATTATCACAAATTTTCAGTGATAATTGTACACGTTCTGAATATAAAACAATTAACTTCTGGGATTGTATTTTCTACTGTCCATTTTTACATTGTTCTCAAAATAGATTTCTCCCTTTTCTTCAAGCCTTCCCTCAGCTAATAATACACAAATGAAAATGAATTGAAAACATTTTCATCAAGGATTTGACAAATTAGCACTGCTATTTTTCTTTTTTCCCCCCTGGCAATGGGAAAATAGTTAGGTTATAGTTAGTAAACTTTATCTTGTGCATTTCAGTTATTGTGTGGTTGATGGAAGAAGCAATATGTAGGTATAAAATACATACCTTGCAAATGTATTTTGACAAATTATAAAAAATCAATAACTAATTTATATTTGAATGTATTATCCATAGATATGTCTACAAAGTACACATTTTATTTAAACTTATGAACTGTTGTATACCAACCTATTGACTGCTGTTTAATGATAACTCTCCAGAAAGATAAAAATTATAAGTATTTTTTATTATACCATGTATCTAGATATAGATTTTTTGTTTGTTGTTTCAATGTATCTCATTTGGGAATTCTTAGTCTTTCTGACTTCAGGCATTAATACATATATGTATTTTTTTTATCAATTATGAAATCTTCTCAGCCATTATATTTTCAAATAATATCTCTGTCTTAGTATCTTACAGTCTCCTTCTTGATATCCAATTAGACTTAAGTTGGACCTTCTCACTCTACGACTTACATATCTTATACCCTCTTTCATATTTCCATCTCTTTGCTACTCTGTGCTGCATTCTCAGGAATTTTAAAAGTTTATCTTCCAGGTTACCAGTTCTCTCTTCACTGTATCTAGTGTGCCACTTAACAAATCCATTTAGTTTCTAATTTTGGTTATCATATTTCTCAATTCTAGAAGGTCTACTTTTAAAAAGTGCCTGGGGTCAGTATTTCTAGAATCTGTTCCTAGATGTATTTAATACATTTATTTCATATTCTGTACCTCATAACTTCAATATAGACAGTTTTTAGACATTTAATTTGATAGATTTTTATTCCCCCTATTGCCTCTTGTTCATGGTGACTTGTTTGCTTGTGTGTTTAGTGAATTTTTAATATCTCTGGACCCTTATCTATAGGGATTCTTAAAGGTCAGGTATAAAGTACGTTCTTTCAGAGAGATTTCCATTTTCCACTAGCAGGCAGTTGGGGACACTGCCAGTCAGGGACTGTTAAATAACATTTTTGGCTTTCCAGGGTTTTGGTTTTATTTATTTATTTATTTGATTTTTTTTTTTTAACTATCCCACAGTCTTATGGCTTAGGCTCCAAGATCGTGTGAGTAAAGACTGGAGGTTAGACACTCTCAAGAGGTTCCTTCCTTCTGTTTCTCTCCACCCAGAGCCAATGCTGAGTCAGAAGCGTTCACCATGGTCTCCCTCTGCAGGGTCTCTCGTTCATCATCTTGTTCACCCACTGAGGGTGTCCCCTGGGGGTCCCAGCTATATGCAGAGGTCTCTAATTCAACTACTGCTCTTTGGGGGATGCAGGATTTCCTTCCCATCTGCTGAGTGTGTTTGCTAAAATTCCCGAGCCACAAGGGATTGGCAGAGACCACTACGGCAAATGATGGCCCCAGCTCTCACTCATTCCTTTGCTTTGGACTTTTCTTT
>PVKY010002412.1:0-25736 GCA_004027775.1 Bradypus variegatus | reverse complement strand
GACAAGAAGTGTGAGAAGTTCCAGTTTCTCATGCATCTGCTGTACTCGGCATTACCCAGCTTTCCACACTTGGCTACTCTGATGGGTAGGAGGCAATATTTCCTTTTACATCACATTACTCTAATGACTTAAAGAATTTGAGCATCTCTTCATATGCATCTTAGGTCTTTGGCTTTCCCTTTCTGTGAATTTTCTGTACATGCCTTAACCTACTTTTTATTGTATTCTTATCTTTTCTTATTGATTTTCTGGAGTTTCTTGAATATTTTAGATACCAGCCCTTTGCTGGTTTTAGTCAATATGGATATCTTCTCGCAGTTTGTTATCCATGTGTTAATTTTTCCATTTCTACTTATTTCTACCAGCCTTATGACTTAGTTTTTAGGGACACTGTTTAATAAACCTTTACCCACTGCCAGGTCACAAAGGCATTCTTCAAAGTTATCTTCTATGAATATTATAAGCTTAAACTTTCACATTTAGTCTTTACTCCAGTTGGTATAAACCTTTATATGTGGTGTTATCTAGATATTCAGATTTGTTTCATTTCATTTTGTTCTCCATGCAGTGAGCTCTTTTATATAGCATCATGTAGTAAACAGTCTGTCCTTTCCCATTCGTTTGTAATACTGCATCCAACTTCTCTGTTAAGTTCCTTTGATGTATTTTTCAGTTGTTAACCAGTATTGTACTGTTTTTCTTACTATGATTTTATGGTATGACTTAGAATCTGCTAAGGCAAGCGCTTCCACCATTGCCTTCTCGAAGTTGACTTAACTATTTAGGGACCTTTATTTTCCATGCAAATTTTGGGCTTATTTATAAAGTCTCTCCAAAAAAATGCTCAAATGAGATTACATTGACTTTATAGATCATTTAGGGGAAAATGAATGCCCTATCCAAGAGCTTTCAGTGTTTCCCCATTTATTTAGATTTTATGTCTTTTTAAAAATCTCTTCATAGAGGTTTTGATTATCCTTTGTCAGATTAATTTCTAGAAATTTTGTAATTTTGTTGCTATTTTGAATTATATCCAATGTTCTAGTAGATTTTCTAGTTTGTATTTGTTGTGGAGGAATGCTATTGATTTTTCTAAGTTGGTCTTGGGTCTGGTAACCATGCTGAACTTATTTATTGGTTTAGATCATTTGATTTTGTTGGTTTTCTATATAGTTGATCTTACCATCTGCAAATAATGGCTCCTTTTCAATTTCTGTCCTTTTTTTTCTTTTTATTTCTGTATATTATTAGACAAAATTCCCAGGACTGTGTGAACAGAACCAGGTATAAGGAGCATCCTTGTTTTGTCCTAACTCTTAAGGGAAGATGGAAAAAGTTTCTTCATTAAGTATGATGGTAGCTGTAGATTTTTGTTGCTTAATCTTTTTTTAAATGCAATTTTATTGAGACATATATTCATGTAACATACAATGCTCCAGAGTATACAATCAGTTGTTCATAGTATCATCATATTGTTGCTTAATCTTTACCAAGTTAGGGAATTCCCTTTCTATTCCTAGTTTGCTAAAGGTTTTATCATAAATAGGCAAAATTTTTTGACATACTTTTTCGGCATCAATGGAGTTAATTATATGATTCTTCTTTTGCCTCTTAATATAGAGAATTACTTTGATACCCTTTTCTGATGTTGAGCCACTTTTTCAGATATCATTTCAGGCATAAATCCTACATAATTATGAATTTTTTAAAAATTCATTGTTGGATTTAATTAACTTTTAATTAAAATACCCTTAATATTTTGTTTAGGATATTTCTGTTACATTCATAAATAAAATTGGATTTTTAAAAAAATCTTTAATGCCCTTAAGTAGATTGGGAATCCATGGTTCAAGATAGAAATGAACTTTCTTCTTGAAAGTTTGTTAAACTTCAACTGTGAAAGCATCTGAGCCTTTGACTTTAGGGGGAGATAAGGGTCAACAACTATTTCAATTTACTTAATGCTTATTGGTATATTCAAATTTTCTATCTATTCTTATGCCAATTTTGGCATTTCATATTTTTCCAGAAATATATCCATTGCATCTAGATTTTTTAATTTATTTGTATAAATTGTTCCTAATCTATATCATTTTAAATCTCTATTTAGTCTGTGGTTATTTTCCCTTTTTCACTTGGTATTTTACTTATTTGTATTTTCACTCTTTTGTCCCCCTGATTATTCTTAGAAGAATTTTGTCTGTTATTTTTCCAAAAACATATTTTAATTTTAGTATTAATAAGAATGATAACTGTTCTATATACCAATCATTTTTACTTTTATATTGTTGCTTTCTTGTTCTTTGGGTTTGATCTGTTGCCCTTTTTCCAACTTCTTGATTTGAATCCTTAGAGTTTTCCTTTTTCATCCTTCCTTATTTCCTGATAAATGTATTTAAAAGTATGCATTTCTCTCCAAGCACAGCTTTGCCTCTGTCCCACAAATTTTGACAAGCAGTATTGTTCTGTCTTTTATTTCTAAGAATGTTATGATTTGCCTATATACCTTTCAAACACAGGATTATTGTGTAACATAATATTGAGTTTCTAGACCTGATTTATCTATCCTTGTGTTACTCATTTCTAACCTAATTTCACTTTGGCTAGTGCATAATTAATGTGATATTAATTTGGGGGAATTTCTTGAGACTTCCTTCATGTCCTGGTTCATTAATTTTTATCATTAGTTCATGTTTGCTCTAAAATAAAGTGAATTATACTGTACTATTATAATCTAGAGTATAGAAGTTAAGATACATTTAATAGTTTGAGCTTTTTAATTGTATTATTCATATCTTCTGTATCCTGTTTATCTTTTATCTGCTTAATATATAGATTTCAGAGAGGTGTGTGTATTAAAGATTTCTAAATTCTTTCTCCCAACAGCTGTGCCAATTGTTAATGTATTTTGAAGCTACATTGTAAGTGCTTGTATATTGATAGTAAAAACATTGCTTTGCTCCCATGCTTCTTTTTACAGTATATAGTCTTCCTTTTTGTCCTTTAGGATATTTGTCTGTCTTTAGTTCTGTTTTTATCAGATGTTAATATTACAACCCCAGAATTCTTTGGGTGCATAATTGCCAGCATATCTTTTTCCATCTTTTTATTTTTCTATCCCTGGATTCTTTTATTTATAAGTATAATTCATACAGATAAGCCATTTCGTGTATCATTTTTAAATGCTAATTTGAGGGTCTTATTTTAATTTCATAAATTTAACTCACTTTCATTAATTTTGTGGTATTATGGACCATTTACTAGGACTTCTTTCTAACAATTGACACATATTTTCTACTTACTGTACTTTCTGTTTCTTTATTATCCTTTCCAGCTTTCCATTGGCTAGATTAAGTTTTCTTTAGCTGACATAAAAGTTGTATTCTCTTTTTTTCTTATGGTGGTTGTTCTCAATCTAAGTTATGGCTATTTGTTCATAGTTCTTTGTTACACCCCCCTAAGCCAAGTATTTTCAAGTAATTTACTGTTCTTCCCCTCCCTGCTTTATTGCAGGAGTTTGTAGATACTGTCTAGAATTCTAAACAATATAGAACTTTCTTTAATTCTTTCTTTGTCAGAGAGCAATAAGTTTTACTAAGTAGCTCCTCTAGCTTTTGCAGCATCTTCTAGTTTTGTTTCTTTGATTATTTAAATACTTCCTCCAAGGCTGTTTTCATAATGGGTCTTTTTGTTTCAAACTTTGAGGCATTACATTCCTGAGATTATTTTTGCTTACCTACTCATTTAAATAAAAATATGGCTGGATATTAAGCTCTATATTCAAAGCCTTTTTTTTCCCTTGATTACTTAACAAATACTTTCCCATTCTCTTCTATCCAGTGTTGCTTTTGAGATGTCAAATGTAAATTTTATGCCCTTTCCTTGCTAGGTAACTTGGTATTTCCTTCTGGAAGGTTTTACAATTTTGTTTTAATATCTGATGTTCTTCAACTTCACTATAATGTGTACAGATAAATATTCTGCCTTCTCTATCTTAATTACAGAGATGATGTGGCCTTTCCAGCAATGCTGCTTCAGGTGGCATATGGCTCTCTTTCAAGTTTTACTCTTCAGGTGTTTAATTATTTTGCATCGTACACTCGTGCTCCCCAAGGAAAAACAGCTGCCCTGTCTGATAACTTTGGTGAAAAGGGCCAAAATCCAGGCTTTTATTTGTATTACTCCCAGGAGAATAAAGAGAGAAGGAGGATGAGTCCCAGGGCGTAGAACCCCGAATATCATAGAACATCTTTCAACCAGGTAGCTCCTGTGGTCAAGGAGCCATCTTGACTTTTTAGCCCCTGTTTCTGCAGCAGGGAGAGGCAGGGGCAGAACTGAAGCCTTTTCTCCCATGTGACCCCCCACAAATTCTGTCCCCAAACAAATACACCCTCTTTCTCCCTAAGAGGTTCTAAATTTTCCATATTGGAACCTTAGAGCCATACTTCCCTCAACCTTCTGCAGTGTTTCCAGGGTTGAGAATATCAAGAAACCAGCTGCCAACTTGTCTGCCTTCTGGTTTCCCGCCTCACTGAGTTTCTGAAGTTTGATGATTACAGTTTCAGTTTGAGAATTCTATCCAGTTCCTCACATCTGCCTGGTCATTTTTAATAGTAAGTTGTTCCTCTGTTATATATTCAATATATATCTTGTATTTCCAAATCATCCATCTTTTATCAGTCTGATTCTGCTGTTTGTTTGTATCTTTTGACTCTTCCTCAAAATGATTTCTTTCCCTATGATGTTATTTTGCTTTAATTTGTTTGTGTGTGTGTGTGTGTGTGTGTGTGTGCTTGTGTTTTCCACACTAAGCCCGTGTTCTTTTGGAATTTTATCTCTGGAAATTATTTAAGTGCCAGATTTACACTTCATTCCTACAGAGAGAATTTGTGTTTGCTTTTGTCTGATTGCTGACTTCACAACCAAACTCAGATCACTTTATATTAAATTTTCAGCTTGAATATTTTGGGAAGGGGCCTATAGGTAGTATGGGTTCTAGCCCTAAATCAACTAGAATGCCAACCTGTGATGGAAATAAACAGGAGTGGCTTTCTAATTTTTTTTCCATCTTCACCTAGCGCCAAGGCTGAGACAAGTACACCCACAATCTTGCTCTGTGGGGCAAGGTCTCTTTCTAGTTTATCTATCAGAGAATGTTGCCTCTGGACGTTCCTTGCTTTGTGCAGAGGTCTTGGATTTCACACACACATGCACACACATTAGGAGGTGCTTGTGCCTCTCCTGCCTGCCACCAGCCATACCTCATTCATTTTGTATTAGGACAGCTAGTCGACCATATTGCCTGACATGGAAAACCCCATATTCTTACACTCAACTTGGTAGTACGCTTTGGTCATGTTATACCAGAAAGAATGAAGGAAATTATTTCATTCTAACTTCTGCTTGTTTATAATGAGAAGTGTGTACAGGAATTTGGAATAGAAAGTAGGAATGAATAAAGTGGTTGAGAAAAGATGATGCAAAAGCAATGGGCAGTAGATTCAAAATGAAATGGGAGAGATTTTGAGACAGGTTTAAATCCAATAGCTAAAGAATGTTTATTAATAGAAAAAAATGTCATGGAAAAATAAGTTAAAAAGCATGGATTCTAGCTGTGACATAACTGGTCTCATTATTATCCTCATTTGCAAAGTAGAAATAATAAGACTTTTCAACATCAGGGGTCATTGTGAGAATTAAAACTATGTGTGAACTTATTTTGAATAGTATAATGCAATGTACAAATGTAAGTTTTTATATAAAAGCTATATTAACAATGTTGTACTTTTTAAAAACCATTCTTATGTATTTGTTAAAGAGGATTATTTTTTAATCATTAGTTAATTCATTATTCATTTATTCAGCCAGACACTGATCAAGCATCTCCTTTCTTCTCGATGTGATGCCAAACATTGGGTTAACCTTCACCTTCAAAACACGTAATTTATTAGGGAAAACCACATGTAATAATGAATTATAGAGTAGTAGTATAAATGTACTTGTAAGCGGTAGATTTATTTCTTTAAAGTATCCTAAAATTCCAGTTTTTTCCTTAGTTCTTACCAGCCTTCCATCAGTCATTCCAAAGTAGTCTTCTGTAATGAAAAGTTACTATGTGCATAATTACGTACAATAAAAGCATACATCAGATATTGTGATTATGTGGTAAATAACCAAGACCAAATATAGTCATTAGGGCTCCAAATTTTTAAAAAAAACTATGCCGTATGTGTCATAACACATACACCCACCCAGGGTGGTGGGGGGCAGGTGTGTTATACTTAATGAGTTCAGATTTACTGCTTGGGGCAAAAAGTTATGGTAATGAATGGTGGTGATGATAGCACAATATTGTGAATGTAATACCCTGAACTGTATACTTGAAAATGGTTAAAAGGGGAGATTTTTTGTTATAGATGTTACCACAATAGTTTTTTTTTTAATCCATCTATTCATTTTACAGTCTCTCCTAAGTTTAAAATTACAGGAAATGAATAACCAAGATATTGTTTTATAATCACACAACAAACAACAATAGTAATGAAGCATTTAGTTTGCAGAAACTAAATGCTCTGAAGATAGTAAAAAAAAAAGCTATTTATCACTAAAGAAGGAGTGCTGATGAGCAACCTGTTTGGGATCATTTATCTGCCTTTTTTGACTAGCACCATCATCACATCTTCTCCATTTTATCCTTAAGTTTTGGGTCACAAGAATAGGGCAAAGGAATTTCCATACTGAAAATTTGCATGGTTACTTTGTTTTATTTTTATTGTGGAAAAAAAAGGGTAATATTTCCTGTTAGGTATCTTCTAATTTAACAGTGGAATCTTAAAACAAATTTCAGACACCAAAATTAAAAAATTGTCTAGGTTTTGATCTTAGTATAAGATAGGTCAATATTATATAAACAAGAATTATATGCCCTTAGAATGTGCACTTTTTTAGCCTCTTAAATTTGCCAGTATTGCAAACTACTATTTATTTGTGCTGCATTATTAGGTATTCATATTCACATACTCAATTAAGAAGAAGTTTGCAAGCCAAGATTACATTCCCTGTAGCACTATTTTAAATTATAATGAGCGATTAATAAAACTCTCTAATATTTATCTAAAGCAATTATTACTCTAATTCATAGTGTTAATGTAAATCAATGTTCATTGATGTTTGAACTTTTAATTTAAATGTTTATCTTGTTTCTAATACTTTCCAGAGAGGGAAATTTGATTCATGAAATTTCAGTGCACAATTTTAAATGGGTGACAATTGAGCAATACTTAGGTTTTTACATCTATTTTTTAGGCAGAGCAATTCTATTATAAAAAATGGTTGTCCTGAATTATTTGTTTAATATTATTTTTTAAAATGACATATGTGTGGAGTTATGAAGATAAAAATTTTCTTAAAAAGATGTTAGATGAGAAATGCAAGTGCTTTGCAAATCTAATATTTAATGTTCTTTTATTTACAACAAGAATTCAATAAATCACCTTTTAAAGCACAGATGAATAACTATGTCTCTTTATTTCCCTACTAGTGACAGAAGATTCAGTTACAAGTAGCAAATTATTTGGAAATAATGTTGCTGTCTAAATACCCCTGCATCCCCTCCTCTCCCCTCCCCCCATATATATATATATATATATATATTTTTTTTATTTTCTGATACTCTTCCTAAAGCAAGATCAGATGTTTTATTTGTTATATCCAGAATATTGTTCAATATATTGCAACTTAGTTATGTAGAAAATGACAAAAGACCCAAGAAATCTCATTGACTAACACTTTATAATAAGTGTATTTTAATCATCAGGCCTGCCTTGCCTAGGCTATGATCCTTAAATATCACTCTTATTCTTTGGGGGACATGTATAAGAACAGCAAGAAATTAGCAGAGATTTCACTAGATGTGTTGCCAACTGCAGATTTCTTCACCTTGCCATAGATAGTAAATGACACTGAAGAACATTTGGACAATACTCTATTTTTTCATAAAACTGAAGTGCAAAGTGTAAATAAAGCATATAATTCAGACCACTGTTGGAGAAAATGAAACTTGGCTCATTCAATTACTGTGCATACAGAATTTCACTGGACACTTGGCTTTTCTAAGAAATACTTCTCTGAGTCACTAATATTCTATCAGAACTCTCCATAGACTCTGAAGGTGCTCCTGGTCATTTGAAACAGAGTAGTTCAGTGTCATTTACTTAACAGTTAGGATAAGTTTTATCATTCCATGGGCAATCGATGTAATAATTATCTTTGGTTTCAGTTTTACTCTAAATACAGTTGAGTTTAAAAAAATGTGCAAAATTTTCTGGAATTAGCCATGATCATGTGCATTTCCTATTCAGGATATAGCTGGATTTAAAAAAAAATTACTTAATAGGTATGCTGAGATTTTTTGGTTTGCTATCATTTATTGTTAATTATTTGAGGTACAGTTTACATTATCACCTCATTTTTTTTAATTTTTAGAGGAGACATGATATATTGATGACTATACTATACTATACATTTACTATAAGGTAAATGTTTAGAAAAAGACTTGTGAAACATTTTATTTTCCCTTCAGTATTTTGTGACTGTAGGAGGAACCAGAGGAATAGGAAAAAAACAGGTAAATGTATTTTTATCTAATAATTTGTCAGTGAGTCAATCTTAAATGTTTATAAATATGGAGTATACATTAGTTGGAGATTTTTTGTTTGTTTCTCAAAGAACATTTACTCCCTATAACTTTTACTTCTAAAGCTTCACCTTTATATTTAACAAAAATGCTGGTCAATAATACCTGAAAAATCACTCAATTTTTATAAATGCTTTTGTCTCCTATTTTAAATGAATGTCTAAATGAAATTTACTTTCACTTCATAACTACTTCTAAAAACTATTTAGTCTTATAAATGCCTTTGTATCATTCTTAAATATGCATTTACATTTGCCTTAAATGTATATTTAATGTATACATATATTTTATATTCTTTAAGTACTTGAAAGTACTTTTGAATTATTTTCATGAAGCTAAAAGTATGCCTGTAGTAGTACTTCTCTGTCTTTTACAATAAGCTATTCTTTTATTCATTTTTAAAACTTTTTAAAAACTAGTTTAGACTCACAGAAAAGTTATAAAAACAGTATTCATTTTTAAAGAAGAAAGTCCTCGAGCTAAACAATGCTTGCAAAAAAATTAAACTAAGGGTGGTCCAAGGACTTAACAAGTTGGAGATCTTATTTAATCCTTGAGCTCTGAGGATGATTATATTATCCTATAATGTGACATATTATAAATAACAACTGAGTGGCAGAGATAATTTGAGTATGTGTGCCACCCAGATCCTCCCTACTCCAAATAATTTGCTTTTTCTTCATAAAAAATAATTTCCAAACTTTTAAAGGAGCTCACTTTGTTGAGTAAATCCATATTTTACTTGGTTTTACTCTCTTTACATTTTAAAAGATGTGTATGCCTGATGCTTCTAAAAAAAAAATCGAAGTTAGTTATGCAGATCCAGGTAACTGACATGGCTTCCTGATACCTCGGGCATTTAATAGATGGATGTTCTTTCCTTCTCCGTGGCACTTCCTGCTTCTGGGAAGTCCTGGTTAGAAAAGTCATTTCATTTCATGGAAGTCTCAGGTGGAGGGCATCTTATCACCACGGAGAGAGGCAGTGCATGGCAAATGTGGCTTACTTACTTGAATAGACAGGTTACAATTTGGTGCTTTAACTGTGGAACATAACCTGAGTCTCTTTCATGATGAGGTACTGTCTTATCTTTTCTAAGAGTAGATAAAGGATATTTAACAGAGAAATCCTTGCAACAAGTTTTGCTGCAATTGCCGGAGCAGGATAGAAGCATAAAATGAGGTAGGGTCATGAAGCATTTTTATGTTTAAATCTAAATCCTCATCTCTAAACACCTCTATTAACATAACAGATTTGAGTTGCAACCATCCTGTTAATAAAATATAAAATCTTTAAGATGGCGAAACATTTGTAAATAATGGAACCTTTAAACATCCATGAACTTTATTCTAAAACTTCTAAGGAGAAATAATAATTGCTTTATATAACCACTGATACCATTTTAGCATTTGATGAAGATGTTAATTTATGGTTGGTTAGCAGTTTATGGCTGTCATTAGTTTTTCAGTTTGGTCCACATTAGAAATCTATTTTTCTTTTTTATTTTAATCTGAGACAATTACATAAAGATATGATTATGTTTTATCTAAAATGTATCATTCCACTATAGCATTTCAAATTATTCACAGATCATACTTCTTATATGTGCATATATGAATTTAAAAATACAGCAATAAAATGCTTGAAACAGACCATAAATTTGCTTCATATTTTATTGCATCTCTGAATCAGGTTGAGAAGACAAGGGCAACTGTGGTCTCTGGGAAAGAATTAACTCTTCCCCAAGCTAGGAAGGTGAATGATTTCACATTGTGCATAATTAAAGGCAACTCCCCATCAAAGGATCCTGGGGTCTTCTAAGATTGGCTTGACCACCATGTGTAAGGGGGGCTGGGGATGGAGAGGAGGTAACTGCTAAATCTTTTCCCTTTTCAGTCTAGTTTTCCCATTCACTTCTCTTTCGGAGCTCTCTAATCTGTATTGCCTGAATTAGAGAACACAATTGGAGGAAAAGAAAGTTACACACACAGAGAGACACACTGACATGCACACTAGGGGTACCTGGTAACTTTGCAATAGTCCAGGAAAGTCTCATGGATCGTGTTAAGACCAGTAACTTAGAAATGTGATAGAACTTAACCCAGATCAAACCTTGGGGAAAGCAGGTCGAGTTTCCCTGCCGTGTTTGGAGGCCAAGAGCTCCTTCGGGTTTAAAACCTGGGCACTTTCGCAGAATTCCCGGGGTTGGCTTAACTGCAGGGTGCTCCTTGTAAGCCCAATAGCTGCTCGTGCGCCCACCCGGCCGCGTGACAGGAGTCGCCTGGCAGGTGACCACCCCTCCCAGTGACGTCCTCGGAAAGAGTTTGAAGCAGGACCCCTGGAGTTCGCTGTTTGTGCCAAGGAAAGTGGACGTTCGACTTGGAGTGGTCCGGAACGCCCGTCCAAGGGAAGCCTGGGGAGTAGGGGCGCTCTGGGGCAGCGGATTCCCAGGCCCTCCCCGGGCGCAGCGAGAGCAGAGCGGCGCGGTGGGCGCTGGCGTCCCGGACGTGGTTCAGTCGGTCTGCAAGGCTGGGCTGCGGGCCTGCGGGAGGGCTGCCCCTCCCTCCTCCAGCCCTCCTGGGGCCCCAGCACTAACACTTGCCTTGGCCCTGGGGCGGAACCCATGCCCGCTTATCCCGCACAGCCCACAGCAACCTAGCTCTAGTAAACACGCATCAGATCAGAAGACACAGAGATCCGGCAGGGAATAAAAACAGCTCACACTTAAAGCTGTTTTCACTCATAAGCCGAAGTTTCTTTCTCCTGTTCTTCCATCCACTGTGCCTAATGATTTCGAAGGTCAAGTTTAAATCAACCTACAACTCCAAGTCACAAATGCTAACGCAGAGCGTACAGGAGTTGGGCTCACTGATTTTGCCCACACAACAATAAATGTTAATTGATATAAAGTTGCATGGCACGTGGATAATTTAGTCTGATCTTCATTTTAATTCAAAGAAAACTTATTTATGCTGCTGTTTATGTTTTGCAATTTAATTCTGTTTAGAGGCACCGTTTTGTGGTTGGCCACACCCCCACCTCGCCGCTTCTTTCCCATACGATCACACTTTCATTCCTGGTTTACTAAAGAGCCTCGCTTGACCATGTTCATTACCTCCCACCTTCCACGCGCACACTAGCGGGTCTCCACTCTCTCCCTCGCTGCGTCTGGCGTGTGCTGCGAGCCGGGAAGGGAACTCTCATCATTATTTTTCAGTCTGGGAAGTGTATTATCCTTTTTCCTAGTGGCAATTAGTTACCATAGCATCTAATACGTAAATGTGCCCAGAGCACACCATTAACAGTTAAACGGAGGATTCAATTTAACACATGATTATATCTTTCATAAGTCATTACATTGGAAAAGTCAATGCCACTTAAGCTGGAGCCACCCGGGGTTCCGGGGCGTGTGGATAGATTCGGTTCCGGCTGCCCAGACCAAGAGTGCGTGGACAAGAACTGCCTCTGAGCCTTAGCCCTCACTAGTGGATTATCTACGGTAAGGGTGGGTAGTGGGCGGGAGAGAAGAGAGAGGACTTTGAGCGAACGCAGGGTCTCGGAGGGGATGCCCAGCTGCAGAGTAGACAGCGCACCGCAAGCAGAGCGCACGCACACAGCCGCACACACGCACGCACAGCACACGACAGGGAGGGAGAAGCAGAGGTGGCTCGAGAGCTCTTCTGAGAGGATCGTTTGCTGCTCCTGTGGACGCTCCTGTCGGTGCCCAGTGTCAAGCTGGCGGTGGGACCTAAAAGGGAGTAAAGGTCAAGTAGGACCCTGAGTTCTCGCTCGGCCTCATCTGCCCACCCTCAGTTCTCCGAGGAACACCAGCAGTGGGATTGGCCCTGTGGGGTGCGCCTATGTGGAGCGCCCAGGGCGCAAGGCGGGTGCGGGAGCAGGCCCCACGGCCGGCCGACGTGCCTGGGCTGTGGCCACAGTCTTTAGGGGCCACACTGATCCCCTGGCGCTCAGTCCCGACGTCAGAGCTCCATCCCTCTAAGGACATTTGGGGCCCACAAATATGTGGGACCAACTTTCCAAATTGGGCCGAAATTCAGAACTCAAACCTCAGAAGGAAAACCGCCCGGATATTTGCCGGGCGAGGGGGAAAAGTTGTCTGTCCAACCAACCGTTTCCCTCTCTAAAAGCTGCTCCTGAAGAAACTTTGAGAGGTTGTAGTCAGGGCAGGGAGTGAGAGCCACCTAAGTAAATCACCCACAACGCCTCTCCAGTTCTTCTCAGATTTCATGCATTTATTCCAAGAACCACACGCTGGCTAACTCCAGGGTTTGGAAAAAGGGTTAATTTGTCTGAAACCATCATCGTGAAAATAAATATTATCATCCCTGCTACTTTCAATACTTGTACCTCTTCGTCTGACGTTTCAATTTATTCTCAGCGTCCCCTCCTCTCTCCCCCTCCCCCTCTCCATCCATTTCAAGTCTGTTTCAGGACTCAGACTTTAGGGTGAGTTATTCAAGGGTGAGAGGGAGGTGAGCATTTCTTTTTCTCATGAAGCTTAAGATTTGGTTATTCAGTACAATTTCTAGTAACAGTTGAACAGTGCAGAGGTTACAGAGGAAGTATTTCAAGGGAGCCTTCTTAATAATGAGAAATATTAAGCAGTAAATCTTGTGGTAAATGTGTCCCCTACAATGTCAATATGCAAAAGAAAAAACAAATCCGACTGGTGGTAGCTGTGGTTAATTCCTAATCAGGATGACGGACAGCAGGGCTAGAACAATACAAACTAATGGCTGTGTTGCTGATCACTTTACCCCTTGATTAAAGACACCCAATTATGGCGCAGAACAGTGTCGTAATTATGTTTCTTAATCACATCCAGGAGGTTTAATTGCCTTAACGATGTGTTTCATTAAATGAATTTAGGTATTATAGTCGACAGTTTTCATACACAGTTGTTTTCAAATTAACATAATATTAGACATCGTCATGGAAATTGTTTTAATAATCATAATTAGACGCACCCAGGCTTTGTCTGGGAAATGCTAAGAGACGGGTCTCCTGCCTTGGGGCTGCTCTGGTCTCTTCCCTCCCTCCACCCCCAGCCCCAGTCTGGGAGAGCTCCAGCCTCAAGGCCCTTTGCTGTTATGTTTTCTGAAAAGTTACAGGTTCTGATTAATCTTTTTTGATAGCAAGTGGAGCAGAAAATATCCTCCCTCACTCCCCACTAAGTCTGATGGCAATTTGGGATATCATTATGAGCTGAGGCTATACAGATAAAAAATGCATTTAGCATGGTTTTACAGAGAAACACTATGACTTCTTCACCATAGCCGCCACCACCTCCATCACTACAAGCTCCTCCACAGTAAAATTCAAATCTTAAAGATTTGAGGGCAGTATTAAGAGCCAACTACAAAACTATACAGATATCCTTTAATAGAATCAATGTCCAACCCAATCCAAACATAGTCCCTAAAAATTCCATTAACAAGTGACACTGGTAAATTCTGGCAATTTCTGTGGGCATTGCTTGGGCTTGTAATTCAATCAGGTTGCTTCTTTTGTCACAAAAAAAGTGGAAAACCACAATAAAATCAGTGCTCAGAGAATCCAAATTCATCTATTTCCCTTGGCCTTCAGGCAGTTGAAGATAGAAATTTTGATAAACACTCTTTAAGGAACTTCACCCTTTTTGATGGGCTCTGGCCTGCCTAACAATGCCATACAAGTGGGGAAAGTATTCTAGGAAGAGCATGTCCTTCAAAGTTACTGCCAGCAGCCAGGAACTCTTGATTTCCTCTGGGTCTCTCCAGGGACCAACCCCCCCCCCCTTCATCTCCCCTCCAATGACCAGGCCCAGAAAGGTGAAATTATTAATAACTAGAGATACTCCTAATTGTGCATCCCTGTCAAAACTTTGGTTCCACCTTCTCTGACACTTTTCTGCTTCGTTACCTTACAAGCAAAGAGTAACACTGAAGAGAGGCGATTGCACCCTCCACAAAGCACAGCATAATAAAATATTTGATCAAAATATTTTAATAAAGATTCTTTCTGACATAGATACAGATACAAATGGTCTTACATAGCTGTCATAGTCTGATTGACCTATTTAATATATATCACTCTTCACACATCCCAAAACCCTCAACAGATTCATCATGGGTTCCAACTCACCATCCACCTTGACCAAAAGAAACTGTATTATCTGCAAGGAGTGGAAAATAGCTGGACTCCATTTTTTAAAAAAGGTTTTCTTGCTTTTGATAGGACAGAAAAGCAGGCAAACAGCCATGCAAACTAAAACTGAAAGCTCACTTTGGGTAAACAGCTTCTCGCTCTTCTTCCGTTTTATTTTATTTCTTAAAAAAAATTTTTTTTAGAAAAATAACAAAGGATTTCACACCTTAGGCAAATCAAACCAGTCTTTTAACTTAAATAATTCTCCACAGTTAAAATAACATATATATATATATTAAAAGCAATTAAATTAGACCTTTAAAAATGCACAACACAGCCTGGAAAAATACTTGCTTAACATGTTCTTATAAGATCTATTGCTGTGATGTCTTGTAAAAGTAAATAGCTATTTCCCTTTTAGAATGCAAAGGAGTCCCCTTTCTAAAAAGAGATGAATTCATTCATCAATTAAGAATACACCTTTCCTGTAATTTTTGGACTGAAGCAATTTATTAAAGCTCAATTTAAATACAGGGATGATGCAACTGAAAATATCCAGGTGACTTTTCATAAATCTAAGCAGCTCAGATACATCAATAGTTTTCTTCATACTTGTTGGCAAATAAACCCTTTAAACACTTGGCACACAGTATAAGTTAATCTATAAAACAGAATTTTAGAGGCATTAAAAAAATCTGCACATAAGACCTGTGACCTTAACACATGATAAATATCGTTGAAGTGGAAGGGTCATTGAAGAATAACAAATAAATACCATGAATTGTTATACATCATTGCAAAGTGGAAAGTAACAAGGTGCACGTAAATATTTTTAAATGCAATTCTTTCAGCCACAGTCAGTTCTTATACCACGCTCGCCAAAACTTTGAGCATTTTCACAGAATTAAAGTTCAGAGACAGTAAAAAATAATACAAGTCTTCCATAGCAACGTGTCTCTCTTTTCACTTAAATAAGTCTACATTTTAAGTTTTCCTCCTGGCTCAGAATCAAAATTTATTTTCAAGTGCCCTTTCTGATTTGTCTGAAAGAATATTTCGTCGGACATGCCACCCAACCCCTGACTCCTGTTCCTCTCAACACTAGCCAAAGTCACAAATATTAGTAGGATTAGTAGTTTTCCATTCATTATTCTCCACGCCTTAATAACCAAGTTACTACTTCTCAACTTATTTCTCGCCATAAAGGAAGACTCCACTTCCCCGTGGTCTAGGCTGTCACCAAAGTTGCCACTTTTCGAGAAAATTAAAGAACCATACTCCATCCCAACTCCACCTCCCTCACCCCTCCCTCCCCGCCCCAAAGACCGAGATTCTGGGGATGTCAAGGCTAAATGTCCCGCTTGCCTCTGCTATTTCTCAGTCCTCGCCCCTACTTTGTTTGCTCTGCAAGTGTTTGGCAACTATAAGAGGGCCAAAATAAATGGGATGGGGTGGGGGCAGCTTTTTGCTTTCCTCTAGCTTTTGGGTTGGTCCGGTGCTTTTCGGGAGTGTGTTTTAAGGCTTCTCCGTGCACTGTTTGCAGAGGCTGGAGGAGACGCTGTTGAACAGGGCGCACTTCTCCGGGCAGGAGGCGGCCGGGGGGAGCCCAGCGCTGAACGGGTAGCCGGCTGCCTGCTCGTAGGCGCCGAGTGCGGGGTGCAGGGCAGCGGCCGCCGCCGCCGCTGCCGCCGAGCTGGGCAACGAGGCGGCCGAGATGGCCTGGCCCTGGTTGAGGTAGGCGACAAGCCGCCGCATCTCCTCCAGGGCCTGCGCCTGCATGAGGATGTAGTTCTTGGCGAGCAGCAGCGTGGCGATCTTGGAGAGCTTCCGCACGGAGGGGCTGTGCGCGTAGGGGATCACTGCGCGCAGCTCGTCCAGCGCGTCGTTCAGGTCGTGCATCCGCCGGCGCTCCCGGGCGTTGATGTTGAGCCGCAACGCCTTCTGCTCTTTGGATTTCTTGCTGCTGCCGCTGCCGCCGCCACCGCCGCCGCCGCCTCCCGGGCCCCCCGGGGGTGCGCTGGCGCCGCCGTGCAGGTGGGCGTTGGAGCAGCCCTCCGCTGCCTTGGCGCCGCCACCCCCAGCGCCCGGGGAGGCCCGCGGGTCGGCGCCTCCGGCCCGCAGCACCAGCTCGCAGCGGCCGTCGCTGTCGTCGTCGGGGCTTTGCTCGCCACCGCTGCTCTCGGCCACCGAGCCCCTGCTCGCGCTCTCGCCGTATTTGAGGCACAGGGCGGCCCCAGCCGGCAGGCTGCTCAGACTAGGGTCGCCCCCAACGCCGGCAGAGCCCACCAGCAGCCCGGGGACGCCCACCCCGCCGCCGCCGCCGCCGCCACCGACACCACCTCCAGCGCCCCCGCCGCCGCCTCCCCCGGGCGGCGGCAGTAGCAGCCCTGCCCCCTCGGGGTCAGCCGGCTCGAAGCAGCCCAGGGGCGACGAGGAGGAGGACGCCGGGCGCTCCCGAGGCGGCGGCGCCAGGGACAGGTCCATGCCCGGGGGCGTGGAGCGAAAAGCCGCCTCCAAGCGCTTGGCGGTGGAGGAGCTCAGGCTCTTGTGCAGGAAGAGGTCGTCTTCGCCCGCGGCGGCCGCGCCAAGGTGCAGCCCGCGCTCCATGGTCCGGCGCCGGCCCGCCGCGCCCGCTCCCGTTCCCCGCCGCCGCCTCGGCTCCGGAATCAGGCGGCGCCGCAGACGCGCCCGAGCCGGGCTCCGGGGCTGATGCGCGCGTCGGTCCCCGCGCTGCCGGCAGCCCTGTCGCCCTCTTTCTTTTTCTTTTTCGCCTTCCCCCGCGCTCGCCGCCTCCTCTTCTTCTTCTTCTTCGTCTCCAGCCGATGGTGCTGGCTGCTGGGGCTCACCATGGGCCGCGGCCCCGCATGGTGGGAGGGTGGGCGCGGAGGGAGTGGAGCCGCCGCCGCCGCTCTGAGCCCAGCCCCGCGCCTCCTCTCCGCACCGTTTATCTTGCTTGGATTCACCTTCAAGAGATTCCCGGACCCATCAGCCAGCCGCCGCCACAGACGGGGGAGTCTTTACATCATTATCTCTGAGTAGGTTATTATGAGGAAGACTCGCCTGTTGGGACAGCGCTTTCTACCCAATCAGGTTAACGTTTTAATTAATAGGATTAAAACGGTAACAAACAATCGCTGGCGCTATCTGGCCGCGAGTCTGAATAGTTTCATTTCCCAGGTCTGAAGACAGGCAGCAGCAAGAGCTTTATAAAAGGCGCCTGCTCCATTATTCTGCCTGCCATCTGTATACACAGCTTAGCGCATATGTTTGCAAGGCGCTGGGTCCTGTTAGTAACCCAACAACTGCCTTTAGCTTGACATGTGTGGCGACTTTCACTCATCAATGAGCACACTAAAAGCCCTACTTAGAGCAGAAGATGTTTGCTCCTTCAGCGAATTGTAGCTCGGCGGCGAAGCCTGGGAGTCCCATGGAAAGCAGACGCCCCCACCCACCGCACCCCACCCCCCACTGTCTTTCCCTTGCCACTGCTGGCTCAGCTTGTGCCAAGTTACCCTTTTGGGCGGGAAAATACTCCACCTCTGTGCGCAGGCTGACTTCGGGCTGGATTTGGAGATGGGACTTGTTGGGGGTAGGTGGGGTCCCCGATGGCTTGCCCAAAATTCTCCCTTGAGTTTCAGTTCGTGACAGAGTAAAACAACAGCCCCCTCCCTAGCAAAAAACACTGCCTTGTTTTCACACACCCCTCCCCATTTCCTACCCGGATTGAAAAAAAAGCCACTAAATGAAGCAACTTTGATTATAGGGTTCATTAGATTTTTTTTAAAGGGGGGGCTTTTGCAGCCATCTGCAAATAACTGCTGCAGTGAGGGAGATTAGGAAGCACACGATTTCCTAAGCAGGAAGAACTGGTTTCTCAAACTTTCCTCAAGATTAAAATTCAGGGTCCCTCCCCCCCCAGAATAGTCAGTGTAGCCAGCACTCAAATCCTCACCCACAAAGTGGAACATTTGTGTATATTTATTTACCCGGAAACGTAACCGCCACAGTTAGGAAGCCATTCAGGGGACATCTGGATCTGCCTCGGTTGTTCTTGGAGGGTCAGTAAAGGGAGAACTGTGAAAACAAGTGCTTCTCTCCGAATGGGAAATGGTACACGCGGTCCTCTCGCTCCTGATTTCAGTGTCTGGCAGCACATGGTATTTAGTGGCTGGTTTTCATCCTCATGACATAAGTAAAAACTATTTCCCAACTCCTCCAATAAATCTTTCTTATGTGGCAGAATTACTGAAGGCTATGAGATTTTTGGTTTCTCTGGTTTCATTAAAAACCTTTTAATTGTGTCTTTCAGAGTTGGCCCCAGGTGTTGGACTCTTTTCATTACATTTTGCTCTAATGTGATGAAATTCTAATTCTCTCCCTACCATATGGTTAAATTTCCCCACTGAGGATTAGTTGAAAAAGGAGAAATAATCTATTAATCTCTGTAATAGATTCACAAATGAGGTTCGCCACAGAACCTGTTTTTGAATGTAATATCAGAACAGTTGGGCGCCTTATTTCATAAAGGCAGGGTGAGGGTGATACAGAAACGTCTGCATCTTCACCTGGAAGGGGTGACGGGACCCAGCGGTATCTTTCCAAAGTAATTGCCCGAGGTTCAATCGCACAGAGACAGGAACGCCACGCAGTCGTCGGTTTTACCAACGCGCCTTGGGATTTACTGGAACTCAAATACTAAGAGCCGGCGGGTTGCGGGAGGCTTTCTTGCCTAGGACGCACGCCGAGGGGTCTGAAGGCTGGAGCCGGCCCACGCGTCTCGCTGGGGACCCGAGGGCGCGATGACTTGCTGGGCGGCCCCTAGCTCCATGCACCCTCCCTCCTTCCTTCCCCTCCCTCCCTCCCTCCCCCGGCGTTCACAGCTGCTAACCTCTCCCTCTAGGAAGCTCAAGACAAGCTCAGGTTATTGCTTTTCAATTAGCAGCTTTGTTTTCACCGGGATCATAAACAAAGGTGCTCTATAAACACAGGCGGGTCGTCTGTGCCTGAACTTATGGAAGTCCTGGGGCCCCGGACGGGAGAACAGAGGGTGGCGCCGTCGTGGCTGTGGCGACGCGTTCCCGGATGTCTGACTCGGTTCTCCAGCCTGCCTTTTTCGTGCGCTGGCACTTTCCACGGGCTGCCTGAATTCCCGCCGGCTCTGAAGGGGGAATTAGACCCCATCTGGGGCGGCTGCGGGCGCCACGGGGGACCGTGCCCACCCTCAGGGCCAAGAGGGCGGAGAGGGGGCGACCACCGAGGGCGGGAAACTCGCCTTCTGCGCGGGGTTGGACCCGGGACTCTCGCCCGGCCCTCATCCTCCGCCGCTGCCAGATAAGGACACTAGGGAGCCCCTCCCGGACCTCCCCTCTGTGCTTTCCTCCCACCCTGCTCCTCTCCCCGGGCGTCAGAAACTTCTCGAACAAACTTTTGCACAACTTTTTTGTTGACTCGGTAGAAGCCAAAAGCTTCTTGAACTCTTCTGCAGTTCGGGACGATACCCCCAGTCTTCTGGGAGGAGGTGGCTGCTTAATCGTCGCTGGAAACTTTGCTTTGGGAAACGGCGGAAGAATTAATAGAAACTTTAAATACGGGCCTTATAACAACCCTCGGAGAATGGTCTTGGAGGTTTATGCACTCGTAAACTTTTGCTGATTGCTTCTGGGAAGTTGCGAGGCTCTTAACACTGCATTTATCTTACAGGGCAATGAAAACACATCTGCCCGGTGTCTCGTTACCTGGTTTAATCGTCGCCAGCCCTAAAGCCCACGGCCTTGGCTCCCTCTCCCCGCTTGGGCGGGGGCCCGCCGCCGCCCGTCAGCCGCTCACCTCGTGGCCCCTGGCCGCAGGAGCGGGGGAGATCCATGCCATCCTACCTTGTGGTGCCAAGGAGGGGAGGAAAGGGTCCAGCCAGGCTCGTGAGAGAAATGGCAAGTTGGAAAAGTGGCCGAGGAAAAGCCAAAAATAAGCGCGTTCTGGTGGCACTGACAGAAAGGGTGGGAAATTATACCGCAGAGAAATCCCCTGACCCGGAGATGACCCCTTAGAATGGAGCACCGGAAGGGAAATTCTCTGACTCTGCCCAGTTTCAGAGGAGGTCACTGTGAGTTCCCGGAGCAGTTACGGGGACGGGAAATGTATGGGGTCTGTCCCGTCTATCCGCAGCGGGCCGGGGAGGTCCGGCTACTGGGCGGGCCCTGCGTGCGGGTGGGCGTCGTCTCGAACGCGCCAGCAGGGCGTCCCCGGTGCAGGGCTGGGTGCTTCAGCGTGGCCCGTTTGGCGACAGAACATCGAGAACAGACAGCATTCTCAGCCGAGTGTTAGCTACCATATTTACAGATGCCAGAGCTTGTGTAAAGATGAACACAGTTTTGTTAAAGCAGGAGGGAACGTAAGTACCAAAATACTCAGCAAGCCGTACCGCATTGAGATTAGAATGAGCTTCAGGTCAAACTAATTTTTAGGTCGCACTTACATTTCTTAGTGTCATCTTTATTCATTTTCGCTTGAAATTTTAAAAAGGATCCAACTTAAAATCAGAACGGAACAAAATCTATTCCACCTCTTAAGGACAAAGCCAGGAGCTCTTCTCTGTTATTTTTGTATCCCTGATAACAGTTTATTACTTACCTGGATTAAAAAGTTAGGAGACCCCCAGGACGCTGGGGTCTGGGTGGCCGAGTGTGTTTTCTGAGAGAGGTGCTTGTCCATGGGTGGCTTTCAATTATCTGTTTGAGAACAGGCCAGAAAGCAATGGCAAAGTTTAGCAAAAATGACATCAACTTTCACTTAGGGAGCAGCTCTGGAAAAGTGAATTCCTTAGGAGCAGGGAAAATCCTCTCCCGGCTGAGCTTCCCCCGTTGCAGAGGAGTCCTGCCAGGAAGGTCGCGTGGGTCAGAAATCACTGACTCCAAAGCGCCCCCAATGCGCTCAAGCAGGGCGCGTGCCCAGCGCTCCAAGCCCAGATACCCTTGGCCGCTCGCCATCCCCTAAAAAAGACACGGACCTTGACGTTGCATTTGTCCCTTTCCCACCCGGTCCCCACTGCGGACCACAGCCGCGCTGTCTGGTGACGCCTGGGACAGATTGAAACCTTCGCGGCTGTGGCAGCTGGTTTGGGGTGCACTATCCTGCTCCCCCACCAGGTTTAGGAGCGCGGGATCTACTCGGTGGCCCAAGTTTAAGTCCCCGAGGTCAAGCCTTTCCGCGTGATTTTGTCAACAGTATTTTCTCGCCCACTTCGCCAGCTCGCTGCAGAGGGACACAAGGGATCCACATGTGCCCTGGGGCACGGCAGGGGTGGCAGGGAGGAGGGGAGCTGGAGCCCCCCTGGCAGTGCGCCCAGGGCCCCAACCGTCCTGTCGCTTTGCGCTGCTTGGCAAATCCAAGGACTTCGACCGTGGAAAACTGGAAACCTGTTGATAGGAAGTTCTTTCGAGACTTTTTTTAGCTCTTTTAAAGAAAAGAAGTCTTTTTTTCACGGTTCTTTGGAGATGAGTTAACCTAAGTTTGAACAGAGGTGGAAGAGAAGCTGGGAGGAAGCGGCTTCGCGCAGACACATGCCGGCGGGCGGGTCTTGGAGGCCCGCGCCTGGGGCGCACCAGATAACCTGATAAGCCGATAACCGCGATATTTAAGGGGAGGGGAGCGGTAGCGCGCGGGAATAACTCAGTGCTGGCCTAGGAAACAATTTAGGATATGCGAGGGAGATATAGAGAAGAAAATAGTGAAAAGTTAAAGAACTCAGGCTCTCCTTGGTCACTAAGGACATACTATTGGTTTCTGTAATCCTCCTCGGGGACTGATGTACTTGTGTTACATATGCCCCACCCCCACCCCCGGAATCTTATCTCGTTAAAATGTTGAAAAACATTTGGTGATGTTTTTCAAAGAAAAATTGTTTGAACAAAAGGTGAACACTTTTTAGGGCTTGCCTGTTGTCCATGAATTAAGGAAGGAAACTTGAAAGAGTTCAGTTATGCTTTGGGATTTTTAGCTCTGCGATTTAAAACCCACAGCGCCATCTCCTGGCAATGAGGAGAATATCGGGGTGAATGACAACACTTAAATGCTGAACATGAAATATAGGAACACTTTATTTTACACCTCAACAATTATTTCAGCAATAGATTGATTATTATTATAAAATAGATTGATTATTGTTATATATGACTTGAAATTTATAGTCATTAAAAGTTGCCAGACACAATCCTGGAAGATAATTATTTGTAAATAGAAGTTTATGTTATGGATGCAGATATTGTTATTTTTTTGGAGGTATGTATCATATGATCCTTTATTTTACTATAAGTACATAATTTGATAGAATTAATCAAATCACGGATTAATTTCTAAATCAGGATTCAAACTACTCAGAGTTCTCAAAAATTAGTTGAATCTTTAGTGGAAAATCAAGTGCTTAATTGCTGTTGAGGTAAAAAAGAAAAATGCCTCTTTCAGGTACAGATATTTGATGTCAAAGCAGTTCTGTTTGTTTTCTTTTTGTGGATGATCCTCACCATATATGGTAGAAAGGGGACTAATGTGAAATGCTAATAAGTTGAAACCTAAAGTCTCCTGCTCCTCTCTGTAGTTCACTAATCAACATTAGTAAGTAATCCTAATTCCGTGTTTCTCAATAATCCTTCACTTTCTTAATCTCACAGTCATTTCATCATACAATCTTTCATAATGTTTTATTTATGCTTTCTGAACCTGAAATCTTGTCTGAGGCTACATACTTTTCCAAAAGTTTAGTGCATATAGTAGAATCATGAATACCTAACTGCTGTGAATTAAAATGTTTCTGAAGAGTGACAGTATTTTTGTAAGTTTTGCACCCTTATAAATAAGACTAAAATCCAATAAAACCTCAAGATGATATCCCAATTAAAAACATTATCATCTATGATTATATACACAGGCCAGCTGCTTGAAATACAAATAAAAGTAGATATAATTTTTGTAGTGTACAAAATATTTTGAATTTCCTTCAAAAATGCAGTAGCTCAAACAGACACATGTAACCTTCATTTCAATTGAAAGATTTATTTTATTTGATTAATTAGAGTGAAGATCTATTAAGTCAAATATTTGGACTCATACACTCTATCAATGTAAGTGTTCCTGTTTGAAAGATATTTGATTGTATATAGGAGAAACTAGATAAACAGATGGTTAGCTAAGGAGCTTTTCACAAATTTGAAATTTAACATGGATAAGTTTGACACCTTCTCAAATATTTTTTAATGAGGTCATTTTATTCTAGCAGTGCAGTATTGTTGCACGCAATCATTGTAACTCAAGTTTAAGAAATATTTAACTTAGTTGAATATTGTACTGATTGAGCTGTCTGCTTGGAAAAAATATGTTTATTTGTGCTATATTTACCCAGTGGTAAACAAGCATAGTAAAAAGGAATCCACAGCTGCAAGACTTTATGACAACCAATGTTTTAAAGTAAAAATAACATTCCTCTGATAAAATGTTTTACCTGCACTATCTGAAGGGGGCATCATTTGTTTACAGTGATGTTGACAAACAAATCAGCTGCCTGCCTATTGTAGTGTAAAGCCCTGCCTGGTAGGAGATAGATGTTATCATGTGGCTAACATGGAGACATAAATGCTAATCTCCAAAGTGATGTTAGAGCCCACTGGGCCTTAGGTCTAGAATTTTAGACTTCTGGAAAAAATGTCTCCTATTGCCTTCATGGATGAGAACTTGAGATTTTTCCAGAAAGATAGTTCTGCTATCCATGTATTTAAATATTCTTACGCCCTTGAGTTGCTTTGTCAAGAACAAGGGTAACTGGCTCACACTCCTTTCTTCCAGTGTAGGGACAGATGAGTAGAAAAATGGGGACAAAAAGTAAATGAATAATAGGAGGGGATGGGGGATATGAGATGTTTTGGGTGTTCTTTTTTACTATTATGTTTATTTTAATTAATTAATTAATTATTTATTTTTGAGTAATGAATGTGTTCAAGGGTTGATTGTTGTGATGAATGCACAATTGTATGATGATACTGTGAACAACTGATTCTACACTGTGGATGATTATAGGATGTGTGAATATATTTCAATAAAATTTCCAGGATTAAAAAGAGAACATACTGGAAATAAAAGCAGGTATGTCTAACAATTAATGCTGAAATTGTCTATTTTGCTGTGATGTAAAAACATCCAACCCTTTCAATAAAGTCTGCTTCTCACATAAAAACAAAAAAGAACAAAGATCATGAAAAGGAAGGAAGGAAGAAAAGAAGGGAGGGAGGGAGGCAGTGGGCAGGGAGGCAGAGAAGAGTTAGGAGTGTAGATTTGGTGCCAGAAAATTCATTTGGGGTATTCAGTGTCTGTGGAAAGTACTTGTCTCATAAAATAGTCTGCTTTCCTTTTTAAACATAGTATTATGGACTATGATTTTTTTTTAACCGATATCTAAACCTGATTGCACTTCTTTGTGAATTGTCTTAAAAGGTCTGAGTAGGTGTAGTAGAATCACAAATTCTCAGCAGAGTAAGCATGTAATCTTTGGCAATTTCCTTAACCCCACTCTGCCTCTACTTTTCAGAGGGAAATACATCTATTCATAATGCCTGTTGGACCTCATCTTAATCAAATGAGATTATGCAGACGCATTTTGTAGACATTAAATGTTATGTGAATTTAATGTCAGCACTTTATGTTTCTTTGACTATTGCACCTAAACCAGTGCAGTCACCTTTGAGTCTCGTTATTGGTTTGCATTTGTTTTACTTTTTTCCATTCAGATACAGGAGGATTTTAGAGCATCCCTCACTGCTTAGGCCAAGTTCGCGGGTCACGGACGTGGAGCCACAGCTGCCTTGCGTCTTTGCGCCCCCCATACACACACACACACTCACAGACACACACA